>WNGS01161065.1:15263-25677 GCA_020271785.1 Procambarus virginalis | reverse complement strand
GACCTGCCAGTTGATAGTGTTCTCTTCTGCCGACAGATGGCATCAGCTGTATCATTATTACTTCAAAATTCCCTTTAAACAATGATCTACAAATCCCGTAGCTTATGATAAGCTTTTATACTATTCTGGTATTAGGTAACAGTTAATTTTCTTTTATCTACTGTTGAGAATATCATTATATAACGTCTGGTTATGATGTACTGTTCTTGTTGAGTGTTTAGTTTAGTTCATTTATTATGCACCCCATACCCATCTTGTGGGCGGTAGTGGAAAGGGTTACAGAGGCACATAATGGGCTCAGGGACTGAACCCCACAATTTATTTAGCTAAGCAAGTTACAATGTTGATGAACTAGTTACAAAATTCAATAGACATCGTCACATTAGGAAAGCCTTTTTATTCATTAAATTGTATAAGGACAAATTAAAAGAACTTAATTTAATTTGAGTTGCTCACGTGGCCCCCAAAAATGAGGTGATTTGATAAAATAACTATGCCCAAGATTACCACCATAGTGCCGTCGGGATGATGGGCAAATAGCCTCGGCTACCATCATCTTTTGTATGGTCGTGATGGTCGAGTGGTTAAGGTCTCCTGTACACCAGTTGCATAGTGCTCCTGGCAATATATATATATATATATATATATATATATATATATATATATATATATATATATATATATATATATATATATATATATATATATATATATATATATATATATGTCAATACTTACTTAAATTAATCATTGTTTTATCCTTGCTAGTATTACGTAGGGATATATAGGTGTATCAATCACAATAAATAATACCAGTTACATACTTCTTTATGTTTCTTTTAAACTACTTAAAAGAAGTACAGCATTTGAGAATCTCTCCCACGAGTTAGGTCCCTTTAATTCTGTCGGTGATTTGTTTTCTAAGCGACGTAAACAAAACCAAATTTGCAAAAATTTAAGTCAATCGTTCAGTGTTATATATTTGTAAAATATATAAGCAATTGCAGTTTGCCTTTGTTTAATTTACTAAAACTTTTAATTTAGTAAGCATAATTTGTCAAGTTTTTAATATTAATTACTAACATTCAAATAAAATTATAATAGAAGCTATTATAGTAACTTTATTATATAATCCATACTTAAGGACTCCGCGCGTCAACACAAAATTCCGATAAAAATAAGCTGTCTTTGTTAGAAGAGATAAAGAAGAGACTGAGAGAGAGTTTATATTACTTTTAAGAAGGTTATAAGTATGGAAGTAAACCACTGGAATGCAGGTGTATTAAGGTAACATATTTATTCTATAATCCGGCCGTGTAAGGTCTCGGCTCTCCCATTGCTTTCAGTACAGAGTAATGTGAAGTATTCTCATAGTACCTCCAACCAAATATAATGAACTAATGTAAGCTTAATTTTTCTATCCCAGTATGATCTAAATACTGGATCTATACAAGTAACCTATTTACTGCTATGTGAACAGAGTTGTTAGGTGAAAGGAAACATGCTCAACCTTTTCTGTCCTGCCGCAGATTGAATAATTTGAATTCCATTGGAAACTTAAAATTGTGATATTTTATTGATACTTAACCTTCATTTTGTAAGTAATTAAATATAATTGAATAAAACTGTTATAGTGATATGTAACTTACATAGTTATATTTCCAGGCGGCAGATCATGTCCTCAAGCCCAGAGTTACGGGCACTGGAGTCCAAACTTCACGCTTGTGCTCTCTCACGTGACAACAATGCAGCTATCGCACAAAAGAAGGCAGAGCAGAAACTAATGAATGTAAGATCCGCTTTTCTTTTATAATGCACATTAATTTAACTTCATTTGCCAGATTTACCTTCCACTGATATAATTCTTATACTTTTCCAGGTTAAAGACAAGCAATACACAAAACTACTTGAGAAGCTGGACTCTGAAGAAAAGTTGTCTATTGCCATCACCTGTGCTGAAAAGCATGCAAAGAGACTAGAGACACAAAGAGCAAGTTATTCACTGTATACTTGATTTTTTTCATCATTTAATGGCAAAGATAGCCATTGCCAGATAGCCTAGCCAACGATAGCGTATGCCAGTGTCTTAGCAATGGCATAGGGTGATCTTACTTTAGGAGCAGCTGACTGATTTTGCTTAAAGTTTAATTCTTGTTTTAAATGTTAAAAATAGTAATAATTTGTGTATGATCATACTATAATTTGAATCCTTGTGTTTGTTTTGAACATGTTATTCACCATTTATTTTTATGGGGTATTAGTTAATAATAAAACTGCATTTTGAGTGGCATAGGTAGACAATAGTTCTAGCTTTTATGTTTCTTAGGTTCTGAAGGATCAAATAGCTGAGAAGGCTGCAAACAAAGCTAAAGCTGAAGCTGAGAAAACTCTGGAAATGTTGTCTGAGGTGGATGAGGACAGGTTGATGAGGAAAGACATGGAAGAGTATGTGTTATGTGTGGACATTTTTATGGCCCACATTTATTATACATTTTTAGTATTGTGTGAATTTTAACAATGAATTATTGATCATTTTTAACAACTGTTGAATTGAGAATGACTTATAATGATTTCATTTATTGACTTTTTCTAGTACAGTAATAGTTTACCAAATTTATGAATTATGTAATTATTTTAAGGCAATTAAAAAAGAAGCAAGAATCTCAGAAACTCAATCATGAGATGCTACTGAAGCAGAGTCAGCTTAAACAGCTTCATCAAGAGGAACAAAAACTGCAAGACAGACATTTAGCAAGGTATGGTATAGGCAATGCATATAATAACATTATCTCCTCCACCACTCTACACAATATTATATTGCCAAAATGTTTCTTGCAGTTTAGATATACAGTGACATGCTAGTCTCAATTAAAGAATATAGAAATTAAATGAATTTTAGTTTCTGCTTGAGAAATAGATCCTACTCTTTAACATTTTAAATGCCATTTTTTCATAAATCTGTCTTAGTTAAACCTTATCTTACCTTGGATTTGAAAGATTTCTGTTTATCAAGAAAGTCTATTTATGCATGATCAAGACAGTAACTAAAGATGAAACTGATATAGAAACTAAAACATGTGGAAGAGACTATATACCACAGGTTAACTACTTGTAATATATTGTACAGTACTCTCTTTTTATCTGGTCAAATTACTGACCCAGCCCAGGTTGCAACCCTACAACATGCTGACTAACTCCTGAGTACTGTACCTCCTTACTGCTAGGTGAATAGGTACAATAGGTGAAAGGAAATGTGCTCGACCATTTCTGTCCCATCCGGGATTCGAACCAGAAATTCTGGATTGTGTGTTGTGAATGAACCCGACTGTACTAATGGGACTTAGTACAGCTTAGAGCTTAGTAATAAGTAAAAAATAGTTACAATTCATTCAGTTAATATTTGATATTCTAGATCAGCAGAGGAGTATAATTTGATAGTGGATCTACAGAAGGAGTACAAGAGACAAGAGGAAGAATTGCAGAGATTACAGCAGAATCACAGAGAGCTGGAATTGGTAAAGAAGCTCGAGACAGAACAGGTGTGTAAAAATCATAACAGTACTGGTGACCGTAACTGACAAATGTCGTACATCTATAATGGGAAAGATGTAATTAACTAATTGTAAGCAAACACTTGCACTACAGTAAACATTTTTGATGTGATAGTATTGACTCAGTAGAAAATTTAATTAGAACAAAAATACTACAGTACTTTATATATGAGCTTTCATTTATAAATTTATCCATTAGCATATGCGAGATATTTGTCGTGATATGCGTCTGGAGCTAGAAGTATTGGAGAAGCAGGCCAAGGAGAGGAAATGTGCAGAAGAAAAACAGCAAAGGGAAGAAGCAGCAAAGATTAATCTGAAAGAGGGATGGGACAGTCAACTACGGTAAGGGCAAATAAGAATGTTATATTTATGTATTTTTTCAATAGCACTTTGATTCCCACATCATATAAGCAAAATGAAATGAAGCATAAAAGATGACATAGCATATTACTAAACACTGCATTAAGTATATTTTGTGGTGGTGATTCTATGAGATTCTCTCATAGGTTTACATGAACATATACATTAGATGAGTATAATTTTAAACAAAACTGCTAGATAACAGAGTAGTGTCACTTCCATATAGCTGTGATTGAGTTCAGATAACATTACACTATATTGTCGAGTCTCTCGAATCTTACTTCCTTGGGGACAAACAATTGTTGAGTTTTCGGTACTGATGAATTTTGAAATACAGTATATATTTCTTGAGGAGGATGGAAGAGGACTGGAGTATTGCTCAAAGAATCCCCCCTTCTTTTTCCAAGTTTAGATTTGTTTACCTGATATGGTTTTCATACTTACAAATATACACATACAGATATATTTATGTTATTTATTTCCCTGTACTGTATTTGTTTTCAAAGTGTGGAGTGTAGATGTGGGTACTGTAGTTTGTAAGGAATACTAAAACAATAGTGTTAAAGGCTAGTAACATGACCATCATGAATTAAAATTTTGTAAACATTGCTAAAGTGAGCCTCATAAATCATACCAATTTGTTTTATGATGCCTAAGTTTAGAATGCAAGATTTGAGAGATGGGACAGTATTTTTACTTAGTAGAGTAGATCTTTTTAAGAGAATAGAACAAATTATGATCAACCTCAGTATTATATACTTTCTACTAAATTATAAGATTTTGTTTTTCAATAATACAGGTATATAATTGATTAGCTAAGAGAGGCTGTTTAATTTTGTTTAGGAAATAAATCTTATTTCTCGGTAGTTGTAAATGCCGGAATTAATTTGATTATATTCACAGACTTTAAGACACTTGTTAATTTCAGGTACAAACAAGAACAAACTGCTAAGGAGAAAGAGAAAGAAGCAGAGTATAGGAAGCTGGTAAATGATGCACTACTCTCTCTCTTACTAATATCCATTATGTTTTGTCTCTTCAGTCAGTATATATATATATACAATATTATAAAAGAAAGAAATTGGTTATTTTTCATGAGTAATCTTATTTCTAGTTTTTGCTTTCAGAATCCAAAAATAGTTATTGGTCATTGAATTCCTTTTAAGATTTGTCTTTGACAAATTCTAAAGAAAATTTAGGAATTATTTGTCATTTTTGTCAATTAATTGGCTTTACTAGCTCCTTGAGGTGCTGGCTGAAGAGGCACATCTTGACCAGTTGGTAACAGAAGCACGAAAGCGGCGGCAGCTGGACCACAAGTTCCTTGTGGATCGGCTGCTGGAAGAAAGACGAGCCATGAGGGCAACAATCATGAGGCAGCACCAGGAAGAGGAGGAGTATGCGTTCCATTATGAACAGCTCAGGTATGTAAATTTTCAGTATATTCTGTGATGACCAAACCACACATCAGCAGATGAAGAAACGACAACATTTTGGTTCGTCCTGGATCATTATTAAGTTGTGTGTTGGACTTGATATGACTTGATAATAGTCCAGGGCATACCAAAATATCATCTTTTCTTCATCTTCTGATGTGGGGGTTTGGTCATCATATCTTCGGCTACATTACTGTGACTTATTTTCTTCAGTATATTATATTTGGATAGACTCATCATTTCTCTGAATAACCCCATGTATTGCTCATTCTTTATTAACAGGAAGAGTATCTTAGAGGAAGAAGAGAAGCAGCTGCTACTGAGACATGCTCCTCAATTGATTTCACATTTCACACCACAATTGCTCATGCGACTTAGGCAACTGATGTGACGATGACAAGATGGTACTTGCATTGTGGAAAATTGTCAGAAAAAGAAGTCTGTTAATGTTACAAAAATTGTCAGAAAAAAAAGCCTGTTAATGTTACAAAAATTGTCAGAAAAAAGAAGTCTGTTAATGTTGCTATTGTGGAGTCAGAGAAACAGTATATACTGTAAAGTGCATTTAAATTCAATAAAGTTAGTACTGTAACGCTAATACAGCACAGTATTTTTGTTCTTGATGGTGTTTCGAAAGATTGGCGAGTACAATCACAAAGTCTTTTCAAACAATTTTAATCATTTCTAGAAGGAGGATGTATCAAAAGTTTTATTCTATGATGTGTGCTTTATATATTTATGAATGGTTTAGTACATTAGAAGAGTATGAGGGTGGAATAATTACAAATGTAATTCAACTGGTATGTCAAAAATTAAAATACTGTATAGTAAAGTGGACTTTCGCTCAAACATAACTTTGTCTACTGGAATCTAGTGCAATGGAAAGATTCTATTCGGGTAATATGATCAGTTGTAATGGTAAAATAATGAAAGTTCTGGTGGAGAAACAAAATATTTAACAATATATTTTTCAAAGTGATTCCGAGATCAAAATTTGCATTTGTGTTATGCCACTTGCTTTATTAAAAACATAATTTTGACTGACATAAAAAAGTGAAAGATAAAAAGCTTCAACTTGTTGAGAGGGGCCCAGTACAAATCTCTGTTCAAGCAGGCATACACTGTATAGTTCAGTGCTGCAAGTAATTGTGTATACAATATTTGATGATTTGTTAGTCAATTTATGCTGTGAGTTAATAAAATTGTAATTTTGTAATTGTGTGAATGGGTATCAATGAATTAATTTCAGAGACAAATTTTGTACTAGAATGAACAAACCTATAAATAAAATTTATAGGTTTTATTTTAAAATAAATTACAAATAAATTAAATTAAAGTCTTTTTTCTAAGTTATTCCACTTGATGGTCATTAAGGCAAGTTATTTTTTGATACCATGATACCAGTGGACAGTATCATGCTAGTCAGGTGAGGGTGATATTATGCAAATAGATCTCTTGAGATGTCTCTAATGGGTAAAGTGTAAGGTGAAAGGGAGGCACTCCAGTCTGGTACAACCTCAGAAGGCTCATCCATAAACACTGTCTTTTAAGCTCTGCTTGGCATCAGTGAGCTGCCAAATAGCACTTTTGCTAACCACCAGCTGGCTCACTTGGATGTCACCTCTGAATGATGCCAGATGGTAGCATCCACACGAACATCATGTTGGAATCACAGGATTCCTGTGTAGGTGCTTCATCGATTACAATAGCAAGAAACCAGTGCTGGTGAAGAAGCTGTCACTTAGAAGTTAATGAGAGTGCTACTTGGCAGTCCTTGTGATGTCAAGTAGGGTTTAGCAGATCCTTTTGTGCGAGTGAACTTTCCTTTAGTGCTTCCCTAGCACTAGTATGACTCAACAGGGATGGAAGAGAGGGGGGGGGGGTGAAAATTGATGTGCCATTGGAGAAGGTCACCTTACCCTGACTGGTATGATCCTTCCCAAAGGGACCAAAGAGGATCTTACCTGAGGGAACATCTGAGTATCCTGCTCTGAAAGGATCTGTTCATATTTACTAAAAGCTCAATCTGTTTTTAAATTTATAGTGTACATGTGTTTAGTAAATAAAAGAAAGTTGCAGTTTTAAAAGTTCCATGAGAAATAACAGTAAGTTTTGTATAAGACCAGGGGAAAGATAAGCCTGTATGGAAGCACTTTCAAAATGAAATGTTCTACAAACATATTTTGAACAGGCAAAGTTTTCTGAGACACTTTACAAATTTGTGTGAACTAAAACAGGAACAACAAGTACAATTCATATTGTTGTTTAAAAATGAATTTTTGGTTAAATGCACATGGTAGAGTTAGAAACTGACATTTCTCTTTGTATACTGTTACATCACCCATTGAATTGAGCCACTTATGGCTTGGTAGCCTTTTTAAAAGCACTGGTATCGATCCGAGCATACAGGGACACATCGGGGAATTTTTGTTCTTGTGCCTTTGGTGGCACAGGCACTTTAGGAACGTTAGGAAGCTCCACAGGAAGTTGATGAGTGGGCTTACAAGTGTGGAGCTCAAGACAGGTGTCCCAGCAACATTTCTGTTTTTGTGGGCAGGCACCATCGTGGGGACATACCTGTACAAATGATCGAAAGGGTTGATATTGGAAATACAGTAATAAAAAAATGTATATTATAGTAAGATTTTAATTTGGTAGAAATGAGGTTAGAATGCTGAAAAATATTTTTTTAAATACAGTAGAGATAAGGAATAAATATAGTAGACATGATAAAGTTCAAAGAAACCATTCCAAAATACAGAACTTTAGGTAAAACGTTAAGATGAATAGTGTGACCATAATAAAAATTTGTCATACTAATCAACATCTATGAAACTGAAGACAACTGACTTTAAATGTTAAATTAATGCAATATAAAGCATTTGATAAAATGCCTAATACTTTATAGTAATACAGGAATTTCCTTGACAAAGAACTATCTAGATCCTATGATTACTTACCTCAGGAATTTGGCTCCTGGGACATTCCTTGCGGGCTGGAGGACAGCTACTGGACGCACTGGTCGAAAAATGACGTTAACTTCAAAATAGAAATCTTAACAATATACTGTATATGAACATCTTCACAGTCTCCTCGGCTTGTGCCTTCTTTTGATAATTGCTAACTTAACAAATACAGTAAATATTATTTACAATGGTTTATTTACAAGAGGTTTTTTAGCTTTAATCATTCAGTTGTATGTACTGTACAGTACTTTAGAAATGTTTAAATCCCGGCCTCTTATGGTCCTCATCCCAGCCTCTTATGGTCCTCGCCCCAGCCTTATTCAAAGCGATTATAGTTCTTTCAGAACAATCGAGTCGGCGATGAGAGATACACCTCGCTAATTACAGCAATAACATCAGTAATGAGCCACGTGCACATTACATGGTGTTGGTGATGAGACACACACCACTAAGTACAAAAACCTGTTTCAAATTCCCGGTCCCTTCCAGCAACCCCGGGATGAAACGGGTCGAGGGTCGAGGCTCAGTCGTCGCCTCGCCCAGGACAGTGTCTGTGTATCCCTCCATCCACGTGAAGCTGACACTCTCTCCCTCACTCATCCTGCACGTGAAGCTGACACTCTCTCCCTCACTCATCCTGCACGTGAAGCTGACTCTCTCTCCCTCACTCATCCTGCACGTGAAGCTGACTCTCTCTCCCTACTCATCCTGCACGTGAAGCTGACTCTCTCTCTCACTCATCCTGCACGTGAAGCTGATCGACTCTCTCTCCCTCACTCATCCTGCACGTGAAGCTGACTCTCTCTCCCTCACTCATCCTGCACGTGAAGCTGATCACTCTCTCCCTCACTCACCCTGCACGTGAAGCTGACTCTCTCCCTCACTCATCCTGCACGTGAAGCTGATCGACTCTCTCTCCCTCACTCATCCTGCACGTGAAGCTGACTCTCTCTCCCTCACTCATCCAGCACGTGAAGCTGACTCTCTCCCTCACTCATCCTGCACGTGAAGCTCATTCTCTCTCACTCTCCCTACTTGCAACTGTCTCAGCATGGTGAGTACACCACAATTTTAGTGTACTTCTGTAGTTCTTGCTGTAGCCCGTCGCTGTGGCACACTTGGTGTAAATTGTACCAGAGGTGGACTTATAGCCTGTCAACCTCTGGAGGGTTATTAAGGACATTATGATAACTTACAGACTAGCAAGTATAATTTAGCCCTGAGCATAGTCCATGACTGACGTAAACTTTCAGTGTGCAGTATATATATACATCGAGATGGATATATAATTATATATATAATATATATATTATATATATATATATATATATTATATATATATATATATATATATTAGTATATATATATATATAGCAGAACTCGTGGAACTAAAGTGACATACAGATTGGAACAATCTCGGCAAGACAGCTACAGGGAGCCATGGAGGCTGTACCAGAAAGAGGCACTTCATTACATTCAGTACTGGTTTTATATTTACAATACCAACCCT
Source organism: Procambarus virginalis (assembly GCA_020271785.1). Classification (NCBI taxonomy): domain Eukaryota; kingdom Metazoa; phylum Arthropoda; class Malacostraca; order Decapoda; family Cambaridae; genus Procambarus; species Procambarus virginalis. Next base: position 15,851 of record WNGS01161065.1, on the reverse strand, counting down.
GTTAATAATTTCTATGTACAGTATGTCCTAAGTTAACAGTATACGGTATACAGGTGAATATATTTACACCGTACCAAGTGTATCCTTTGTATGGACAATAAATACTCACAATTTATCATGGCCTTATAAAAAACATGCATTTTCTTGTAAGCCCGGTCTTGAAAACATAGAAGTACTTTATTAATCTCATTGACTGTTTGATACTCTTAAAATTCCCAATATTTCCACACAAAATAATGGCAAGCATTTCTTGGATGACAGCAACAAGAGGTGATGCAAGTGTTGGTGTTGGCAGCAACTGTGGTGGTAATGACAAGTGGCTCCTGTCAGTACTGGTGCAAGACCCCGCCTCCACTGAACTCAGTCTACTGCTGTAGTCTGGCAGATCGCGTTTACCCTGAACCTCAATGTTAGTATGTTAGGTTGTTTTACTTACTGTGATATACTGCACTGTATATACAAATATATATTGCTTGAGCTTTATAGTGTGCTGATTTGCATTAATTGAACTCTCTCTAGACAATTTGTCTTATACTGTATTACTATTGCTACAAAGCATTAAAGTACTGTAGATACGAAGGGACTTTT
>WNGS01161063.1:16304-32749 GCA_020271785.1 Procambarus virginalis | reverse complement strand
AAAATATTGCATCAATTGTATTTTTTCATATATAAAAAGAAAAAAGAGCATTCAGTATGTATTTACAGATACTACTGTCTCCAGTTTTCACTCAGATACAATTTTGTTTAGATATTTTGATATTAAATGAACTTTAAACAATTACAGATTTTATTCGACCCGATGTATTTTATAAATATATGAAAATAATACGCAGAATTATTGGACGAATTTTGGCTAGTAAGACAATGGTATTCAGTAGCAGTATAGACTCCAGGTGTTCTACAGATAACTGACAACAAAAGTGCTATTCAAGCTCACAAATTTCAAATTCAGGTGATGGATAATAATAATAATATTGGGAACGAAAGGGTTACAACAGTGGCACAATACGGGTATCATAATAGCGTTGCAACACTAGCACAACACTGATACATAAGACTCTCACACACTCATTAGATTCTCACACACCCATAAGACTCTCACACACCCATAAGATTCTCACACACCCATAAGACTCTCACACACCCATAAGACTCTCACACACCCATAAGACTCACACCCCCCCATAAGACTCTCACACACCCATAAGACTCTCACACACCCATAAGACTCTCACACACCCAAAAGACTCTCTCACGCCCATAAGACTCTCACATACCCATAAGACTCTCACACACCCAGAGGACTCTCACACACTCATAAAACTCTCACACCCCCATAAGACTCTCACACCCCCAAAACTCTCACACCCCCATAAGACTCACACACTCATAAGACTCTCATACCCCATAAGACTCTCACACCCCCATAAGACTTTCACACCCCCCATAAGACACACACACCTATAAGACTCACACCCCTATAAGACTCACACCCCCATAAGACTCACACACCCCCATAAGACTCTCACACCCCCCCATAAGACTCTCACACACACACCCATAAGACTCACACACACACACCCATAAGACTCTCACACACACCCCATAAGACTCACACACACACCCATAAGACTCTCACACACACACCCATAAGACTCTCACACACCCATAAGACTCTCACGCACACCCATAAGACTATCACACACACACACACCCATAAGACTCTCACACCCCCATAAGACTCTCAAACACCCCCATAAGTCTCTCACACCCTCATAAGACTCTCACACCCCCATAAAACTCTCACACACCCCTATAAGACTCTCACACACACCCATAAGACTCTCACACACCCCCATAAGACTCTCACATCCCCCATAAGACTCTCACAGACGCCCTTAAGACTCTCACACCCCCATAAGACTCTCACACACCCCCATAAGACTCTCACACACCCCCATAAGACTCTCACACTCCCATAAGACTCTCACACCCCCCATAAGACTCTCACACACCCCCATAAGACTCTCACAAACCCCCATAAGACTCTCACACCCCCATAAGACTCTCACACCCCCCATAAGACTCTCACACTCCCATAAGACTCTCTCACACCCCATAAGACTATCACACACCCCCATAAGACTCTCACACACCCCCATAAGACTCTCAGACCACCATAAGACTCTCACACACTCCCATAAGACTCTCACACACCCCCAGAAGACTCTCACACCCCCATAAGACTCTCACACACCCCCATAAGACTCTCACACTCTCATAAGACTCTCACACACCCCCATAAGACTCTCACACACCCCCATAAGACTCTCACACTCTCATAAGACTCTCACACACCCCCATAACACTCTCACACACACCCATAAGACTCTCACACACCCCATAAGACTCACACACCCCCATAAGACTCTCAGACCCCCATAAGACTCTCACACACCCTCATAAGACTCTCACACACCCCCATAAGACTCTCAGACCCCCATAAGACTCTCACACTCCCATAAGACTCTTACATCCCCCCATAAGACTCTCACACCCCCATAAGACTCTCACACCCCCATAAGACTCTCACACCCCCATAAGACTCACACCCCCATAAGACTCTCACACACCCATAGACTCACACCCCCATAAGACTCTCACACCCCCATAAGACTCTCACACACCCATAAGACTCACACACCCATAAGACTCTCACACCCCCATAAGACTCTCACACCCCCATAAGACTCTCACACCCCCATAAGACTCACACCCCCATAAGACTCTCACACACCCATAAGACTCTCACACCCCCCATAAGACTCACACACCCCCATAAGACTCTCACACCCCCATAAGACTCTCACACACCCCCATAAGACTCTCACAACCCCATAAGACTCACACCACTCACAAGTGTTACACCAATAAATAAAAGTGTGGAGAGGTCAGCAGTAATATTACCCATAAGCGTGTGTGGGCGTGTCGACAGAAGGGCGGGTGGTGGCTGGTGTGTGCCGGCGGGTGTGTGGGCGTGGAGGTGGTGGTGGCGGGGGGCGTGGTCGGCTGGATGGGGCGGGGCCTCTCCAACACCGCCCTGGCGCAAGGTCAGTCACCCTACCTCCTTCCCTTCTTACCTTAGTCACGCCAGGTACCTCACTAGTCAGCAGGTAAGTCACGCCAGGTACCTCACTAGTCAGCAGGTAAGTCACGCCAGGTACCTCACTAGTCAGCAGGTAAGTCATGTCAGGTACCTCACTAGTCAGCAGGTAAGTCACGCCTGGTACCTCACTAGTCAGCAGGTAAGTCACGCCTGGTACCTCACTAGTCAGCAGGTAAGTCACGCCTGGTACCTCACTAGTCAGCAAGTAAGTCACGCCTGGTACCTCACTAGTCAGCAGGTAAGTCACGCCTGGTACCTCACTAGTCAGCAGGTAAGTCACGCCTGGTACCTCACTAGTCAGCAAGTAAGTCACGCCAGGTACCTCACTAGTCAGCAGGTAAGTCACGCCTGGTACCTCACTAGTCAGCAGGTAAGTCACGCCTGGTACCTCACTAGTCAGCAAGTAAGTCACGCCTGGTACCTCACTAGTCAGCAGGTAAGTCACGCCAGGTACCTCACTAGTCAGCAGGTAAGTCACGCCAGGTACCTCACTAGTCAGCAGGTAAGTCACGCCCGGTACCTCACTAGTCAGCAGGTAAGTCACGCCAGGTACCTCACTAGTCAGCAGGTAAGTCACGCCAGGTACCTCACTAGTCAGCAGGCAAGTCACGCCCGGTACCTCACTAGTCAGCAGGTAAGTCATGTCAGGTACCTCACTAGTCAGCAGGTAAGTCACGCCAGGTACCTCACTAGTCAGCAGGTAAGTCACGCCAGGTACCTCACTAGTCAGCAGGTAAGTCATGTCAGGTACCTCACTAGTCAGCAGGTAAGTCACGCCAGGTACCTCACTAGTCAGCAAGTAAGTCACGCCAGGTACCTCACTAGTCAGCAGGTAAGTCACGCCAGGTACCTCACTAGTCAGCAAGTAAGTCACGCCAGGTACCTCACTAGTCAGCAGGTAAGTCACGCCAGGTACCTCACTAGTCAGCAGGTAAGTCACGCCAGGTACCTCACTAGTCAGCAGGTAAGTCACGCCAGGTACCTCACTAGTCAGCAAGTAAGTCACGCCAGGTACCTCACTAGTCAGCAGGTAAGTCACGCCAGGTACCTCACTAGTCAGCAAGTAAGTCACGCCAGGTACCTCACTAGTCAGCAGGTAAGTCATGCCAGGTACCTCAGTAATCAACAAGTCATGTCAGGTACCTCAGTAATCAACAAGTAAGTCATGTCAGGTACCTCAGTAATCAACAAGTCATGCCAGGTACCTCAGTAATCAACAGGTAAGTCATGCCAGGTACCTCAGTATCAACAGGTAAGTCATGCCAGGTACCTCAGTAATCAACAGGTAAGTCATGCCAGGTACCTCAGTAATCAACAGGTAAGTCATGCCAGGTACCTCAGTAATCAACAGGTAAGTCATGCCAGGTACCTCAGTAATCAACAGGTAAGTCATGCCAGGTACCTCAGTAATCAACAGGTAAGTCATGCCAGGTACCTCAGTAATCAACAGGTAAGTCATGCCAGGTACCTCAGTAATCAACAAGTCATGCCAGGTACTTCAGTAATCAACAAGTCATGCCAGGTACCTCAGTAATCAACAGGTAAGTCATGCCAGGTACTTCAGTAATCAACAAGTCATGCCAGGTACCTCAGTAATCAACAGGTAAGTCATGCCAGGTACTTCAGTAATCAACAAGTCATGCCAGGTACCTCAGTAATCAACAGGTAAGTCATGCCAGGTACCTCAGTAATCAACAGGTAAGTCATGCCAGGTACCTCAGTAATCAACAGGTAAGTCATGCCAGGTACCTCAGTAATCAACAGGTAAGTCATGCCAGGTACCTTAGTAATCAACAGGTAAGTCATGCCAGGTACCTCAGTAATCAACAGGTAAGTCATGCCAGGTACCTCAGTAATCAACAGGTAAGTCATGCCAGGTACCTCAGTAATCAACAGGTAAGTCATGCCAGGTACCTCAGTAATCAACAAGTCATGCCAGGTACTTCAGTAATCAACAAGTCATGCCAGGTACCTCAGTAATCAACAGGTAAGTCATGCCAGGTACCTCAGTAATCAACAGGTAAGTCATGCCAGGTACCTCAGTAATCAACAAGTCATGCCAGGTACTTCAGTAATCAACAAGTCATGCCAGGTACCTCAGTAATCAACAAGTCATGCCAGGTACCTCAGTAATCAACAGGTAAGTCATGCCAGGTACCTCAGTAATCAACAGGTAAGTCATGCCAGGTACCTCAGTAATCAACAAGTCATGCCAGGTACTTCAGTAATCAACAAGTCATGCCAGGTACCTCAGTAATCAACAGGTAAGTCATGCCAGGTACCTCAGTAATCAACAGGTAAGTCATGCCAGGTACCTCAGTAATCAACAAGTCATGCCAGGTACTTCAGTAATCAACAAGTCATGCCAGGTACCTCAGTAATCAACAAGTCATGCCAGGTACCTCAGTAATCAACAAGTCATGCCAGGTACCTCAGTAATCAACAAGTCATGCCAGGTACCTCAGTAATCAACAAGTCACGCCAGGTACCTCAGTAATCAACAGGTAAGTCATGCCAGGTACTTCAGTAATCAACAAGTCATGCCAGGTACCTCAGTAATCAACAAGTCATGCCAGGTACCTCAGTAATCAACAAGTCACGCCAGGTACCTCAGTAATCAACAAGTCATGCCAGGTACTTCACTAGTCACGCGTCAAGACGTCACAGAGCAGCGCCAGGACGCGACAACATATAACTAAGAGTTACATTTAGTGTAAAAGTTAGTGTTGGGCGGCTGTGTGTATATTTGTAGCTGTGTTGTCAAGACCGTAGTTATGTTGCCTCAGGAGGCTCTTGATGGTGAAGGGGTTACTAAAGAGTCCCATGCTACACGCTGCCACAACCCTCCCTTCACCAGGGTGCCGCAGTGCCCCAGCTGTGTGTGTGGAGGGCCAGGCCGGGTGCCCGAGCCTGCGGCAGGCCGCACCATACAGCAGGGACACAGCCTCACCACTGGCGCCCTGCTGACCGTCCATACTCACTAATATTATCAGCATCAAGGCTCTAAGATGTCAACGTTTTGTAAACATGGGAAATATTGCTTGACCAAAAAGTAGAATTTTGTAAGTCAGGACTCGACAGGTTGTTGCCGGACGTGCCAGAGTGTGATTGCCAGAGTTGCAGGCCGAAACTGCAACAGCTGAACTGATCAGGTTGACCTAGTGTATCGTCTCAGGCACGGTTGCAAGAACTCGCGAGATCACACACAGGTACAACACAGATCAAAGTGAGAGCTTGGCTTGTGCAGGGAAGTAATGAGCGGTGCTGTGTAGTGAGCTATTACTGTAATACTCTGGGCGTGGTCCCCTCCCCCCGCCCTCCCCCGCCCTAAATGCTTAGATTTCTCCATTTATTTGCATGATGTTCATTCTTACGTTCACACGACATTCTTGCTGGCAACTTGTTGGCTCCGCCTCTCACCGTTCACCATACCTCTTACTGCTCTCTCTTGACCTGCTCTGCCACTCCGTCACAAAGCCAACCTCTTAACCAGAAACGTACTAACCCAAGCCTCCCACCTAACCTATCGAGTCCGATGCACAGAGAGCGAGTATGTGTGTGAACCGTTACCTTTGCTGGTAGGGCATCTTTGTAACATTAGTTGCCATAACGTACAAACGCGACGTTTTGGTTGAGTGGACGGGGTGTTTAGCTAAGACCTACGACTGGCAGGCTCCTGGCTGGCAGGAATAGTGTCACTATCACAGTCACAGAGCATCCGTCACCATCTCCACCTTTGTAACACATACACTAATAATACAACTAAATTAACTAATACAAGAACAAATACTCCGAACAAATACAGTTAATAACTCCTCGAACACCAACTGTATGATAACAGACAGCGGCTGCGGCCCGTGGCTGGCCCTGGGTGGCCCGGCTGCGGCACGTGGCTGGCCCTGGGTGGCCCGGCTGCGGCACGTGGCTGGCCCTGGGTGGCCCGGCTGCGGCACGTGGCTGGCCCTGGGTGGCCCGGCTGCGGCACGTGGCTGGCCCTGGGTGGCCCGGCTGCGGCACGTGGCTGGCCCTGGGTGGCCCGGCTGCGGCACGTGGCTGGCCCTGGGTGGCCCGGCTGCGGCACGTGGCTGGCCCTGGGTGGCCCGGCTGCGGCACGTGGCTGGCACTGGGTGGCCCGGCTGCGGCACGTGGCTGGCCCTGGGTGGCCCGGCTGCGGCACGTGGCTGGCCCTGGGTGGCCCGGCTGCGGCACGTGGCTGGCACTGGGTGGCCCGGCTGCGGCACGTGGCTGGCCCTGGGTGGCCGGCTGCGGCACGTGGCTGGCACTGGGTGGCCCGGCTGCGGCACGTGGCTGGCCCTGGTGGCCCGGCTGCGGCACGTGGCTGGCCCTGGGTGGCCCGGCTGCGGCACGTGGCTGGCACTGGGTGGCCCGGCTGCGGCACGTGGCTGGCCCTGGGTGGCCCGGCTGCGGCACGTGGCTGGCCCTGGGTGGCCCGGCTGCGGCACGTGGCTGGCCCTGGGTGGCCCGGCTGCGGCATGTGGCTGGCCCTGGGTGGCCCGGCTGCGGCACGTGGCTGGCCCTGGGTGGCCCGGCTGCGGCACGTGGCTGGCCCTGGGTGGCCCGGCTGCGGCTGGCACTGGGTGGCCCGGCTGCGGCACGTGGCTGGCCCTGGGTGGCCCGGCTGCGGCACGTGGCTGGCCCTGGGTGGCCCGGCTGCGGCTGGCACTGGGTGGCCCGGCTGCGGCACGTGGCTGGCCCTGGGTGGCCCGGCTGCGGCTGGCACTGGGTGGCCCGGCTGCGGCACGTGGCTGGCCCTGGGTGGCCCGGCTGCGGCTGGCACTGGGTGGCCCGGCTGCGGCACGTGGCTGGCCCTGGGTGGCCCGGCTGCGGCTGGCACTGGGTGGCCCGGCTGCGGCACGTGGCTGGCCCTGGGTGGCCCGGCTGCGAACCTCACACGTTATTATTGAGACATTAACCCATCCCTCCGTCTCACACCTCTCTCTCCCCACCCACTCTCACCCCCGCTCCCATCACCCCACACCCCAGGGACTGTCACCCCTCACTTCCGCCCCGGGCACCCCATAACCATCACCCACCCCACCCCCCACCCGTCACGGTTAACTCCATACTGTTAACCTGCTCTCTTCTCCACATAGCCACACAACCTCACTACACCATAGTAGTACACCAACACAGCCAGCACACACCTTCCCACACCTCCCGCGCACCACACGCGTAAACGCGAACACACGCACGCCCATACGAGCACACGCACGTACGCACACACACACACACGCACGCACACACGACCACTTGTGCTCGTATGCTCGTAAGGGGGGGGGGCGGGGCGGTGGCTGAGCTGATAGCATGCTGAACGCGTGATCCTGTATTCCCCGGGTTCGATCCCGGGCGCCGGAGAGAAACAATGGCAGAGTTTCTTTCACCCTAATGCCCCCTGTTACCTAGCAGTAAATAGATACCTGGGAGTTAGTCAACTGTCACGGGCTGCTTCCTGGTGTGTGTGTGTGGTGTGGGGAAAAAAATAGTAGTTAGTAACAATTGAGAGGCGGACCGAAAGAGCAGAGCTCAACCCCCGCAAGCACAACTAGGTGAATACAACTAGGTGAATGCTTGCAGGAGCAGACGCACCTGGCTACACCCACACCGCCAAGTATGAAGGGTGGGCGAGCAGTTTAGTGTGCGACGCGTGACACTACTGCCAGCAGTAATAACTTCCCCCTAAGGTTATCACTGCGGCGCCAGGACGCTCGTATAATTACCTCTTGTGGTTGCTTGGTCCACACGCAGCGGGTGGCGATACCCATCATATTGTGCTGCCGCCCCGTGTGTGTGCACACGCACGTGCACGGCCTGAGGCGTGTGCACGTTGTACCTGTACGTAAACATCAATCACATATTCGACTCGTACATGTACCAGCCCATCCGTTAGCAATGATAGAACCTCTAGTTGTCATGGCAGGACCGTCCAGAGTATGGTCGGCTGGACCACAAACAGTAGTTGTCATGGCAGGACCGTCCAGAGTATGGTCTTCTGGACCACAAACAGTAGTTGCCATGGCAGGACCGTCCAGGGTATGGTCTTCTGGACCACAAACAGTAGTTGCCATGGCAGGACCGTCCAGAGTATGGTCGGCTGGACCACAAACAGTAGTTGTCATGGCAGGACCGTCCAGAGTATGGTCGGCTGGACCACAAACAGTAGTTGTCATGGCAGGACCGTCCAGGGTATGGTCTTCTGGACCACAAACAGTAGTTGCCATGGCAGGACCGTCCAGAGTATGGTCGGCTGGACCACAAACAGTAGTTGTCATGGCAGGACCGTCCAGAGTATGGTCTTCTGGACCACAAACAGTAGTTGCCATGGCAGGACCGTCCAGAGTATGGTCTTCTGGACCACAAACAGTAGTTGTCATGGCAGGACCGTCCAGAGTATGGTCTTCTGGACCACAAACAGTAGTTGTCATGGCAGGACCGTCCAGAGTATGGTCTTCTGGACCACAAACAGTAGTTGTCATGGCAGGACCGTCCAGAGTATGGTCTTCTGGACCACAAACAGTAGTTGTCATGGCAGGACCGTCCAGAGTATGGTCTTCTGGACCACAAACAGTAGTTGTCATGGCAGGACCGTCCAGAGTATGGTCGGCTGGACCACAAACAGTAGTTGTCATGGCAGGACCGTCCAGAGTATGGTCTTCTGGACCACAAACAGTAGTTGTCATGGCAGGACCGTCCAGAGTATGGTCGGCTGGACCACAAACAGTAGTTGCCATGGCAGGACCGTCCAGAGTATGGTCTTCTGGACCACAAACAGTAGTTGTCATGGCAGGACCGTCCAGAGTATGGTCGGCTGGACCACAAACAGTAGTTGTCATGGCAGGACCGTCCAGAGTATGGTCTTCTGGACCACAAACAGTAGTTGTCATGGCAGGACCGTCCAGAGTATGGTCGGCTGGACCACAAACAGTAGTTGCCATGGCAGGACCGTCCAGAGTATGGTCTTCTGGACCACAAACAATAGTTGCCATGGCAGGACCGTCCAGAGTATGGTCTTCTGGACCACAAACAATAGTTGCCATGGCAGGACCGTCCAGAGTATGGTCTTCTGGACCACAAACAATAGTTGCCATGGCAGGACCGTCCAGAGTATGGTCGGCTGGACCACAAGCAGTAGTTGCCATGGCAGGACCGTCCAGAGTATGGTCGGGTGGACCACAAAGCAGTCAACATTGTGGGACTCTAAAGGACCACACCAAAAGCACAACGTAGCAGCCACACGCTTAACAAAACCTCACGCTTAAATAAAAAGCTTAGCTATCCTAACATACAATATCTTAGGCCAAAGAGGCACTCCTGTGCCTAATATACCCAACCTCAGGCCTAATTTAGTCCAGATATGTACTAGACAAGACCTACACCAGCCACAGGACGAGGCTTGCAGCCTATGGTCACTCCTGTACACACAACCTCCGAGGAATTCTTGTTACAACGCATTAATGCTCAGTAATTCGAGAGTCATTTATGCACGTGCTCTGTGTATGCTAGGCTTCCCCTCCATACGCACCCACACGTGCACACGCTGGGTTAAGTGGGATGCTTAGGTCCAGATGTTTCTGGTTAGGATAAGAGGTTAGTTATTTTACGGAGGGACAAATCAAGAGAAGGGGCTGGATTATTAACGGAAGCAGCCCGATGCTCACCCACTGAGAGCGCTTAATATAATTACTCTTATTTAGTTTGATCATGACAGAAGCCCTTACAAGCTAGCCGTGGGCAGCTTGGTAGTGAATATGAGAGGTGAGCATAGTTTACCGCTCAGTTACTGCTCAGGTTGTAGGAGTGAGCGCTCAGTAACTGCCGGGGGTTGACCGCATGACGTCTAAACCAACAATCACCTCCCACCTCGTAGGAGACGAGTGGCAGGCAATGGGCGCCTCATACACCCAACCTCTGATAGTGTGGGTGGTCACTGATGGTCCTCTTGATGGCTGCCTCTTGTTGTGGTGCTGCCACCACGCCCCTCCCACCACCTGGCCCCTCTCACCACCACCTGGCTCCTCTCACCACCACCTGGCCCCTGCCACCACCACCTGGCCCCTCTCACCACCACCTGCCCCTCTCACCACCACCTGGCCCCTCTCACCACCACCTGGCTCCTCTCACCACCACCTGGCCCCTCTCACCACCACCTGGCCCCTCTTACCACCACCTGGCCCCTCTCACCACCACCTGGCTCCTCTCACCACCACCTGGCTCCTCTCACCACCACCTGGCTCCTCTCACCACCACCTGGCCCCTGCCACCACCAGCGCCGTAACCTAACACCTGCCGCTACCTCGCAACCTGCCTTCTGCAACCCCATAACTATGAACTCTCAACTGTCCTTTGTGCTCCCACTGTCCTTGTCACGCCCACGCCTCCCACCCTCACCTGCCGCCCACGCCTCCCACCCTCACCTGCCGCCCACGCCTCCCACCCTCACCTGCCGCCCACGCCTCCCACCCTCACCTGCCGCCCACGCCTCCCACCCTCACCTGCCGCCCACGCCTCCCACAATCACCTGCTGCCCACGCCTCCCACAATCACCTGCCGCCCACGCCTCCCACCCTCACCTGCCGCCCACGCCTCCCACCCTCACCTGCCGCCCTCGCCTCCCACCCTCACCTGCCGCCCACGCCTCCCCCTCTCACCTGCCGCCCTCACCTGACTCCGTGGCCAGCCATAAAACAAGCCAGGAATGTTAATAATTACGGATGGGCCACACTAGTGAACACTGTGTATCTATATCCGCCACCAAATAATGCTATTAAAATACGACTAAAACCAGTGTGCTAAAACAGAAGCGGAAAAGAAACGAGGGAAAAAGGAGGAAACCCCACCTCCATTTAAAACATTAAATTGATTATCAAACTTTGACCCCAAATATCAGAGTAACAAGGTTATCGCGAATAACCGAACTCAATTACGGGCTCACTATAGCCCGTGCTACATGGACATTTGGTTCTGAGTGGCTAAATCTAAAACAACAACAACAACAATGTTAATTACGGGCTATTGATGCCTGTGGTGCCATCTCTTGGGTGGCTTAATCTCCATCAATCAATGAATAGCTAATGTTAAGTTATGAGCCGTTCCTCTCGGTGATTTATTGAATGGTCAACTGGTTGGGGAGAAGGTGCTCTTTATTATGGTGGCGTGTGTGTTGATGACCTCCACCACACGCCACGGTGCTGTAGCAACACGCTCCAACACTCAGGTGTGTGTGTACTGGGGGTGTAAACACCTCACTCTCCAACACACAGGTGTGTGTGTACTGAGGGTGTAAACACCTCACTCTCCAACACTCAGGTGTCTGTGTACTGGGGTGTAAACACCTCACCCTCCAACACTCAGGTGTCTGTGTACTGGGGTGTAAACACCTCACCCTCCAACACTCAGGTGTCTGTGTACTGGGGTGTAAACACCTCACTCTGGGTGTGGGGAGTGTTGACTGTGGGAGAGTGTGGGTGTTGACTGTGGGAGAGTGGGGAGTGTTGACTGTGGGAGAGTGTGGGGAGTGTTGACTGTGGGAGTGTTGACTGTGGGAGAGTGTGGGAGTGTTGACTGTGGGAGTGTAGGGAGTGTTGACTGTGGGAGAGTGTGGGGAGTGTTGACTGTGGAGAGTGTGGGGAGTGTTGACTGTGGGAGAGTGTTGACTGTGGGAGTGTGGGGAGTGTTGACTTATTTATTTATTTTTATTTTCTACCACAGACGTGGCCAGACATTTACAATGCTAACCAGCATATATACATTTCTTCTGTCCTCCATGGACAGGGTTAGAGATCAGTTAAACATATAGTTCAGGGATTTATTGAACAATCAACCACAGAAGGTGATTCAGTACTTTAAAATGCTAAGCTAACCTACATACGGAAATACATAGATACACAGATTTACGTATGCCCTACATAAAGTGTTCGAAGTGTCATTAATGTGCATTACAAGGTGAAATGCAATTCTGATCAGCTTCCATAAGTACTTTATACACATGCATATACATACAAACACATATATACGTACATATACATATATACATGCATATATACACACACATGCATTCACATACATTTGTCTCTTTTACTCTGGGAGTTTGACTGTGGGAGTGTGTGGGGAGTGTTGACTGTGGGAGTGTGGGGGGAGTGTTGACTGTGGGAGTGTGGGGGGAGTGTTGACTGTGGGAGTGTGGGGGAGTGTTGACTGTGGGAGTGTGGGGGGAGTGTTGACTGTGGGAGAGTGTGGGGAGTGTTGACTGTGGGAGAGTGTGGGGGGAGTGTTGACTGTGGGAGAGTGTGGGGAGTGTTGACTGTGGGAGAGTGTGGGGAGAGTGTGGGGGGAGTGTTGACTGTGGGAGAGTGTGGGGGACGGAGCCGTGGGTAACAGATATACGCATGATTAAACAGCAATATAAGCGGGTTACAAGTAAAGGTATATACAGAGGAGAGAACCCATCAATTCCCAGGTGTCCAGCACTATGGTCTCTACAATGGCTCGGCGTTACAAATGTATTAGTTAAGGTTTCTCAGTAATTATTAATGAATCATTTGCGAATGTTTTCAAAATGATAGGGAGTAATGGGAGGAAGAATAGAATAGGGAGTAAATAAACTTACTCCCTATTCTTTCCAATTCCTGTGTTTACCTTGGCTGTAGTTAATATTTAAATACAGCAGTAATTAATATTTCCCCCTTACTTTTAGTAGTCTATTATTTGTTAACACAAATACCTCCTCCATTGTTTGAAATTCTGAACAATGAAATGCAACAGAATAAGTTTTTACTAAATAGTAATTAACATATTATTCAGACTTATAATAACATCGAAATACCAGGCATTGTAGTGGATAACAAGGTAGTACAAGCAGATAAGATACCAGGTATTGTAGTGGATAACAAGCAGTACAAGCAGGTAAGATACCAGGTATTGTAGTGAATAACAAGCAGTACAAGCAGATAAGATACCAGGTATTGTAGTAGATAACAAGTAGTACAGATAAGATACCAGGTATTGTAGTAGATAACAAGCAGATAAGATAACAGGTATTGGAGTAGATAAGCAGATAAGATACCAGGTTTTGTAGTAGATAACAAGCAGTACAAGCAGATAAGATACCAGGTATTGTAGTGGATAATAAGCAGGTCAAGCAGGTAAGATACCAGGTATTGTAGTGGATAACAAGCAGTACAAGCAGATAAGATACCAGGTATTGTAGTGGATAATAAGCAGGTAAGATACCAGGTATTGTAGTGAATAACAAGCAGTACAAGCAGGTAAGATACCAGGTATTGTAGTAGATAACAAGCAGTACAAGCAGGTAAGATACCAGGTATTGTAGTGGATAACAAGCAGTACAAGCAGGTAAGATAACAGGTATTGTAGTGGATAACAAGCAGTACAAGCAGGTAAGATAACAGGTATTGTAGTGGATAACAAGCAGTACAAGCAGGTAAGATAACAGGTATTGTAGTGGATAACAAGCAGTACAAGCAGGTAAGATAGAAATATTTGGTTTTAAATTTTAATTCATTAAGAAATGCCGGGTTGATAAACTGCGGTGCTCACCAAACCTAACCTAGTCTAACCTGACCTATCATAACTCAGACTAACTTATCCTACCCTACGTTAGCTTAACCTATCCTTAACCTAATTTAACCTATCGTATCCTAAGCTAACCTAATCTATCCTAACTTAGCTTAACCTATCCTAACTTAGCCTAACCTATCCTAACTTAGCCTAACCTATCCTAACTTAGCCTGACTATCCTAACTTACCCTAACCTATTCTTAACCTTATTTGGCCTAACCTCTCCTAAACTAACGTATCCTAACCAATACTAAACTAACTTATCCTAACCAATACTAAACTAACTTAGCTTAACCAATACTAAACTAACTTAGCTTAACCAATACTAAACTAACTTAGCCTAACTAATACTAAACTAACTTAGCTTAACCATTACTAATGCTAAACTAACTTAGCTTAACCTAATACTAAACTAACTTAGCTCTAACCAATAGTAAACTAACTTAGCTTAACTAATCTAAACTAACTTAGCTTAACCAATGACTAAACTAACTTAGCTTAACAATGACTAAACTAACTTAGCTAACCAAGCTAAACTAACTTAGCCTTATACACAACTACTACTAACTTGCTAAATCTAAACTATTAGCCTCCATCCAACCTAATAGCTAACCATACTAAACTAACTTACACAACTAACTGGCCTAACTAATACTAAACTAACTTAGCCTAACCAATACTAAACTAACTTCGCCTAACTAATAATACTAAACTAACTTAGTCACTAATACTAACTAATTAGCTACCAAACTAAACTATAGCCTAACCAATACTAAACTAACGCTAACCTAACTATACACACAACTAAGCTTAACTAACTAAATAACATAAATACTAACTATAGCTAACCAATAAACTCTGACTAACAATACTAAACTAACTGTAACCATATCTAGCCTACATACTAACTACCTAGTAACATACTAAACTAACTAGCCTACACATAGCCTAACCCAAATAAGCTAACCAACTAACTACTAGCCTAACCAATACTAAACTAACTGAGCCTAACTATCTCTCTTACCTAACCTCTCAACAGTATCTATAACCAACTAACTAACATTACGGCATAACCAATACTTAAACGTAACTTGCTAACCTCTGCCTAAATAACCAAACTTAAACAGAGTGACAGAGATTGACATGAGTCATATGTCTGTATATGACGTGCACGAGGTATACTGTGACGTCACTACGACGTCACAGACTACCTAGTGGCAATGACCAATAGGGTGGAGACCCCCTGGCGGTGCCCGAGAGTGCATCAATAACACATACCATCAACATTGTTTGCAAGGTGCTGTTGCTATCAATGTGCAATAATTGTTGATGTTCTGTCGATTTTCCGATACATCTGTTTTGTTAATTTATGTGCAATTTGGGCACCAATTAATATTTATTCAACTGTTTAAATTAAATTATGACGGAACTTTGTTATATGGGGATTTTAAGTTAGATATTATTATCTTTATCCACCTGCACAGTATTATATTGTTATTTCAGGTACATTGGTTTGCCCAAGCAGTACTGTTGTGCCTCCAGTTGTGTGTGGTACACGTGTCAGTGTGTGTTCCCACACATGACAGTGTTGACAAAGTTGAAGTTGTGGTCCCACACAGTGTGTTGGCCTAATTTACCAGTGTATGAGGTAAATGATCTATACTATTATAATACAACTTACAAAAAATTATTATTAGTTTTGTCATAATGATTTCAGCTCTTAATATCTTATAGTTTGTTCAATATATATTATGATAACATTTGGATATATAATAGTTTGATGATATTATCTCGGCAAGTGAGGAGTTTGAAGTAGTTAGGCTAGAGCTGGTATAGCATGTTAGACTTTAAGGTGTAAGGTTGGAGTATGACTGAGAGAGGCGGAGTGTTTGGTTGCAGGGTACCTGGTGGTGGGCGTGCTCTCTGGTGGTGTCCTGCCCTCCTCCAGCTCATCCTCCTGGGCCTCCTGGCAGGCCCTCCACGCCCACCTACACCCGCCCGCCCCGCACCCACCCCACCGAGGAGAAGCATGAAGGCGTGGGTGCGCTTCCTGGCCGGGCGCGGGAGCCAGTGGCGGGTTGGTGTGGCGAGGATGGTGGGCGTGGCGATTGTGGTGACGTCCTGCTTGCTGCAAAGACCCCTCAGGACAATGTGGTATGGGCGTGTACCACCCCCCAGGTGCACACCACGCCCACGACCACCACACCCCCCTCCTCGCCCACCATTCACCGTTTCCCTCACGCCCACATCCCGGACGCCCCTAGCCCACCACAAGTCCTCCAGGCTAAACTGTACAGCATTCGTTGTACTTCACAGCGGGC
>WNGS01161063.1:0-15190 GCA_020271785.1 Procambarus virginalis | reverse complement strand
TCTCACACACCCCATAGACTCTCACACCCCCCATAAGACTCTCACACAACCCCATAAGACTCTCAGACCCCCATAAGACTCTCACACTCCATAAGACTCTCACACCCCCATAGACTCACACCACTCACAAGGGTACACCAATAAATAAAAGTGTGGAGAGGTCAGCAGTAATATTACCATAAGCCTGTGTGGGCGTGTCGACAGAAGGGGCGGGTGGTGGCTGGTGTGTGCCGGCGGGTGTGTGGGCGTGGAGGTGGTGGTGGCGGGGGGCGTGGTCGGCTGGATGGGGCGGGGCCTCTCCAACACCGCCCTGGCGCAAGGTCAGTCACCCTACCTCTTTCCCTTCTTACCTTAGTCACGCCAGGTACCTCACTAGTCAGCAGGTAAGTCATGCCAGGTACCTCACTAGTCAGCAGGTAAGTCATGCCAGGTACCTCACTAGTCAGCAGGTAAGTCATGTCAGGTACCTCACTAGTCAGCAGGTAAGTCATGTCAGGTACCTCACTAGTCAGCAGGTAAGTCACGCCAGGTACCTCACTAGTCAGCAGGTAAGTCATGCCAGGTACCTCACTAGTCAGCAGGTAAGTCACGCCAGGTACCTCACTAGTCAGCAGGTAAGTCATGTCAGGTACCTCACTAGTCAGCAGGTAAGTCATGTCAGGTACCTCACTAGTCAGCAGGTAAGTCATGCCAGGTACCTCACTAGTCAGCAGGTAAGTCACGCCAGGTACCTCACTAGTCAGCAGGTAAGTCATGCCAGGTACCTCACTAGTCAGCAGGTAAGTCACGCCAGGTACCTCACTAGTCAGCAGGTAAGTCACGCCTGGTACCTCACTAGTCAGCAGGTAAGTCATGTCAGGTACCTCACTAGTCAGCAGGTAAGTCATGCCAGGTACCTCACTAGTCAGCAGGTAAGTCACGCCAGGTACCTCACTAGTCAGCAGGTAAGTCATGCCAGGTACCTCACTAGTCAGCAGGTAAGTCACGCCAGGTACCTCACTAGTCAGCAGGTAAGTCACGCCAGGTACCTCACTAGTCAGCAGGTAAGTCACGCCAGGTACCTCACTAGTCAGCAGGTAAGTCATGTCAGGTACCTCACTAGTCAGCAGGTAAGTCACGCCAGGTACCTCACTAGTCAGCAGGTAAGTCACGCCAGGTACCTCACTAGTCAGCAGGTAAGTCATGTCAGGTACCTCACTAGTCAGCAGGTAAGTCATGTCAGGTACCTCACTAGTCAGCAGGTAAGTCACGCCAGGTACCTCACTAGTCAGCAGGTAAGTCACGCCAGGTACCTCACTAGTCAGCAGGTAAGTCACGCCAGGTACCTCACTAGTCAGCAGGTAAGTCACGCCAGGTACCTCACTAGTCAGCAGGTAAGTCACGCCAGGTACCTCACTAGTCAGCAGGTAAGTCATGTCAGGTACCTCACTAGTCAGCAGGTAAGTCATGTCAGGTACCTCACTAGTCAGCAGGTAAGTCACGCCAGGTACCTCACTAGTCAGCAGGTAAGTCACGCCAGGTACCTCACTAGTCAGCAGGTAAGTCACGCCAGGTACCTCACTAGTCAGCAGGTAAGTCACGCCAGGTACCTCACTAGTCAGCAGGTAAGTCACGCCAGGTACCTCACTAGTCAGCAGGTAAGTCATGTCAGGTACCTCACTAGTCAGCAGGTAAGTCATGTCAGGTACCTTACTAGTCAGCAGGTAAGTCATGTCAGGTACCTCACTAGTCAGCAGGTAAGTCACGCCAGGTACCTCACTAGTCAGCAGGTAAGTCATGCCAGGTACCTCACTAGTCAGCAGGTAAGTCATGCCAGGTACCTCAGTAATCAACAAGTCATGCCAGGTACCTCAGTAATCAACAAGTCACGCCAGGTACCTCAGTAATCAACAAGTCACGCCAGGTACCTCAGTAATCAACAAGTAAGTCATGCCAGGTACCTCAGTAATCAACAAGTCATGCCAGGTACCTCAGTAATCAACAAGTAAGTCATGCCAGGTACCTCAGTAATCAACAAGTCATGCCAGGTACTTCACTAGTCACGCGTCAAGACGTCACAGAGCAGCGCCAGGACGCGACAACATATAACTAAGAGTTACATTTAGTGTAAAAGTTAGTGTTGGGCGGCTGTGTGTATATTTGTAGCTGTGTTGTCAAGACCGTAGTTATGTTGCCTCAGGAGGCTCTTGATGGTGAAGGGGTTACTAAAGAGTCCCATGCTACACGCCGCCACAACCCTCCCTTCACCAGCGTGCCGCAGTGCCCCAGCTGTGTGTGTGGAGGGCCAGGCCGGGTGCCCGAGCCTGCGGCAGGCCGCACCATACAGCAGGGACACAGCCTCACCACTGGCGCCCTGCTGACCGTCCATACTCACTAATATTATCAGCAGCAAGGCTCTAAGATGTCAACGTTTTGTAAACATGGGAAATATTGCTTGATCAAAAAGTAGAATTTTGTAAGTCAGGACTCGACAGGTTGTTGCCGGACGTGCCAGAGTGTGATTGCCAGAGTTGCAGGCCGAAACTGCAAGAACTGAACTGATCAGGTTGACCTGGTGTCTGGTCTCAGGCACGGTTGCAAGAACTCGCGAGATCACACACAGGTACAACACAGATCAAAGTGAGAGCTTGGCTTGTGCAGGGAAGTAATGAGTGGTGCTGTGTAGTGAGCTATTACTGTAATACTCTGGGCGTGGTCCCCTCCCCCCGCTCTAAATGCTTAGATTTCTCCATTTATTTTGAATGATGTTCATTCTTACGTTTACACGACATTCTTGCTGGCAACTTGTTGGCTCCGCCTCTCACCGCTCACCATACCTCTTACTGCTCTCTCTTGACCTGCTCTGCCACTCCGTCACAAAGCCAACCTCTTAACCAGAAACGTACTAACCCAAGCCTCCCACCTAACCTATCGAGTCCGATGCACAGAGAGCGAGTATGTGTGTGAACCGTTACCTTTGCTGGTAGGGCACCTTTGTAACGTTAGTTGCCATAACGTACAAAACGCGACGTTTTGGTTGAGTGGACGGGGTGTTTAGCTAAGACCTACGACTGGCAGGCTCCTGGCTGGCAGGAATAGTGTCACTATCAACAGTCACAGAGCATCCGTCACCATCTCCACCTTTGTAACACATACACTAATAATACAACTAAATTAACTAATACAAGAACAAATACTCCGAACAAATACAGTTAATAACTCCTCGAACACCAACTGTATGATAACAGACAGCAACTGCGGCACGTGGCTGGCCCTGGGTGGCCCGGCTGCGGCACGTGGCTGGCCCTGGGTGGCCCGGCTGCGGCCCGTGGCTGGCCCTGGGTGGCCCGGCTGCGGCCCGTGGCTGGCCCTGGGTGGCCCGGCTGCGGCACGTGGCTGGCCCTGGGTGGCCCGGCTGCGGCACGTGGCTGGCCCTGGGTGGCCCGGCTGCGGCACGTGGCTGGCCCTGGGTGGCCCGGCTGCGGCACGTGGCTGGCCCTGGGTGGCCCGGCTGCGGCACGTGGCTGGCCCTGGGTGGCCCGGCTGCGGCACGTGGCTGGCACTGGGTGGCCCGGCTGCGGCACGTGGCTGGCCCTGGGTGGCCCGGCTGCGGCACGTGGCTGGCACTGGGTGGCCCGGCTGCGGCACGTGGCTGGCCCTGGGTGGCCCGGCTGCGGCACGTGGCTGGCACTGGGTGGCCCGGCTGCGGCACGTGGCTGGCCCTGGGTGGCCCGGCTGCGGCACGTGGCTGGCCCTGGGTGGCCCGGCTGCGGCACGTGGCTGGCCTGGCTGCGGCACGTGGCTGGCCCTGGGTGGCCCGGCTGCGGCACGTGGCTGGCCCTGGGTGGCCGGCTGCGGCACGTGGCTGGCACTGGGTGGCCCGGCTGCGGCACGTGGCTGGCCCTGGGTGGCCCGGCTGCGGCACGTGGCTGGCCCTGGGTGGCCCGGCTGCGGCACGTGGCTGGCCCTGGGTGGCCCGGCTGCGGCACGTGGCTGGCCCTGGGTGGCCCGGCTGCGGCACGTGGCTGGCCCTGGGTGGCCCGGCTGCGGCACGTGGCTGGCCCTGGGTGGCCCGGCTGCGGCACGTGGCTGGCCCTGGGTGGCCCGGCTGCGGCACGTGGCTGGCACTGGGTGGCCCGGCTGCGGCACGTGGCTGGCCTGGGTGGCCCGGCTGCGGCACGTGGCTGGCACTGGGTGGCCTGGCTGCGGCACGTGGCTGGCACTGGGTGGCCTGGCTGCGGCACGTGGCTGGCACTGGGTGGCCTGGCTGCGGCACGTGGCTGGCCCTGGGTGGCCTGGCTGCGGCACGTGGCTGGCACTGGGTGGCCCGGCTGCGGCACGTGGCTGGCACTGGGTGGCCCGGCTGCGGCACGTGGCTGGCACTGGGTGGCCCGGCTGCGGCACGTGGCTGGCACTGGGTGGCCCGGCTGCGGCACGTGGCTGGCCCTGGGTGGCCTGGCTGCGGCACGTGGCTGGCACTGGGTGGCCCGGCTGCGGCACGTGGCTGGCCCTGGGTGGCCTGGCTGCGGCACGTGGCTGGCCCTGGGTGGCCCGGCTGCGGCACGTGGCTGGCCCTAGGTGGCCCGGCTGCGGCACGTGGCTGGCACTGGGTGGCCCGGCTGCGGCACGTGGCTGGCCCTAGGTGGCCCGGCTGCGGCACGTGGCTGGCCTGGCTGCGGCACGTGGCTGGCACTGAGTGGCCCGGCTGCGGCACGTGGCTGGCACTAGGTGGCCCGGCTGCGGCACGTGGCTGGCCCTGGGTGGCCCGGCTGCGGCACGTGGCTGGCACTGGGTGGCCCGGCTGCGGCACGTGGCTGGCACTGAGTGGCCCGGCTGCGGCACGTGGCTGGCCCTGGGTGGCCCGGCTGCGGCACGTGGCTGGCACTAGGTGGCCCGGCTGCGGCTGGCACTGGGTGGCCCGGCTGCGGCACGTGGCTGGCACTAGGTGGCCCGGCTGCGGCACGTGGCTGGCACTGGGTGGCCCGGCTGCGGCACGTGGCTGGCCCTGGGTGGCCCGGCTGCGGCACGTGGCTGGCACTAGGTGGCCCGGCTGCGGCTGGCACTGGGTGGCCCGGCTGCGGCACGTGGCTGGCACTGGGTGGCCCGGCTGCGGCACGTGGCTGGCACTGGGTGGCCCGGCTGCGGCACGTGGCTGGCCCTGGGTGGCCCGGCTGCGGCACGTGGCTGGCACTGGGTGGCCCGGCTGCGGCACGTGGCTGGCACTGGGTGGCCCGGCTGCGGCACGTGGCTGGCCCTGGGTGGCCTGGCTGCGGCACGTGGCTGGCACTGGGTGGCCCGGCTGCGGCACGTGGCTGGCCCTGGGTGGCCCGGCTGCGGCACGTGGCTGGCACTGGGTGGCCCGGCTGCGGCACGTGGCTGGCCCTGGGTGGCCCGGCTGCGGCACGTGGCTGGCACTGAGTGGCCCGGCTGCGGCACGTGGCTGGCCCTGGGTGGCCCGGCTGCGGCACGTGGCTGGCCCTGGGTGGCCCGGCTGCGGCACGTGGCTGGCACTGGGTGGCCCGGCTGCGGCACGTGGCTGGCACTGGGTGACCCGGCTGCGGCACGTGGCTGGCACTGGGTGGCCCGGCTGCGGCACGTGGCTGGCACTGGGTGGCCCGGCTGCGGCTGGCACTGGGTGGCCCGGCTGCGGCACGTGGCTGGCACTGGGTGGCCCGGCTGCGGCTGGCACTGGGTGGCCCGGCTGCGGCTGGCACTGGGTGGCCCGGCTGCGAGCCTCACACGTTATTATTGAGACATTAACCCATGCCTCCGTCTCACACCTCTCTCTCCCCACCCACTCTCACCCCCGCTCCCATCACCCCACACCCCAGGGACTGTCACCCCTCACTTCCGCCCCTGGCACCCCATAACCATCACCCCCCCCCCCACACCCCCAACCCGTCACGGTTAACTCCATACTGTTAACCTGCTCTCCTCGCCACATAGCCACACAACCTCAGTACACCAACACAGTCAGCCCCACACCTTCCCACAGCCCCACACCTCCCGCGCACCACACGCGTACACGCGAGCACACGCACGCACGCACACACGAGCACTTGTGCTCGTATGCTCGTGGGGGGGGGCGGGGCGGTGGCTGAGCTGATAGCATGCTGAACGCGTGATCCTGTATTCCCCGGGTTCGATCCCGGGCGCCGGAGAGAAACAATGGGCAGAGTTTCTTTCACCCTAATGCCCCCTGTTACCTAGCAGTAAATAGATACCTGGGAGTTAGTCAACTGTCACGGGTTGCTTCCTGGTGTGTGTGTGTGTGTGTGTGTGTGTGTGTGTGGTGTGTGTGTGTGTGTGTGTGTGTGTGTGTGTGTGTGTGTGTGTGGTGTGGGGAAAAAAATAGTAGTTAGTAACAGTTGAGAGGCGGGCCGAAAAAGCAGAGCTCAACCCCCGCAAGCACAACTCGGTGAATACAACTAGGTGAATGCTTGCAGGAGCAGACGCACCTGGCTACACCCACACCGCCAAGTATGAAGGGTGGGCGAGCAGTTTAGTGTGCGACGCGTGACACTACTGCCAGCAGTAATAACTTCCCCCTAAGGTTATCACTGCGGCGCCAGGACGCTCGTATAATTACCTCTTGTGGTTGCTTGGTCCACACGCAGCGGGTGGCGATACCCATCATATTGTACTGCCGCCCCGTGTGTGTGCACACGCACGTGCACGGCATGAGGCGTGTGCACGTTGTACCTGTACGTAAACATCAATCACATATTCGACTCGTACATGTACCAGCCCATCCGTTAGCAATGATAGAACCTCTAGTTGTCATGGCAGGACCGTCCAGGGTATGGTCGGCTGGACCACAAACAGTAGTTGCCATGGCAGGACCGTCCAGAGTATGGTCGGGTGGACCACAAGCAGTAGTTGCCATGGCAGGACCGTCCAGAGTATGGTCTTCTGGACCACAAACAATAGTTGCCATGGCAGGACCGTCCAGAGTATGGTCTTCTGGACCACAAACAATAGTTGCCATGGCAGGACCGTCCAGAGTATGGTCGGCTGGACCACAAGCAGTAGTTGTCATGGCAGGACCGTCCAGAGTATGGTCTTCTGGACCACAAACAATAGTTGCCATGGCAGGACCGTCCAGAGTATGGTCGGCTGGACCACAAACAATAGTTGCCATGGCAGGACCGTCCAGAGTATGGTCGGCTGGACCACAAGCAGTAGTTGCCATGGCAGGACCGTCCAGAGTATGGTCGGGTGGACCACAAACAATAGTTGCCATGGCAGGACCGTCCAGAGTATGGTCGGCTGGACCACAAGCAGTAGTTGTCATGGCAGGACCGTCCAGAGTATGGTCTTCTGGACCACAAACAATAGTTGCCATGGCAGGACCGTCCAGAGTATGGTCGGCTGGACCACAAACAATAGTTGCCATGGCAGGACCGTCCAGAGTATGGTCGGCTGGACCACAAGCAGTAGTTGCCATGGCAGGACCGTCCAGAGTATGGTCGGGTGGACCACAAGCAGTAGTTGCCATGGCAGGACCGTCCAGAGTATGGTCGGCTGAACCACAAAGCAGTCAACATTGTGGGACCCTAAAGGACCACACCAAAAGCACAACGTAGCAGCCACACGCTTAACAAAACCTCACGCTTAAATAAAAAGCTTAGCTATCCTAACATACAATATCTTAGGCCAAAAGAGGCACTCCTGTGCCTGATATACCCAACCTCAGGCCTAATTTAGTCCAGATATGTACTAGACAAGACCTACACCAGCCACAGGACGAGGCTTGCAGCCTATGGTCACTCCTGTACACACAACCTCCGGGGAATTCTTGTTACAACGCATTAATGCTCAGTAATTCGAGAGTCATTTATGCACGTGCTCAGTGTATGCCAGGCTTCCCCTCCATACGCACCCACACGTGCACACGCTGGGTTAAGTGGGATGCTTAGGTCCAAACGTTTCTGGTTAGGATAAGAGGTTAGTTATTTTACGGAGGGCCAAATCAAGAGAAGGGGCTGGATTATTAACGGAAGCAGCCCGATGCTCACCCACTGAGAGCGCTTAATATAATTACTCTTATTTAGTTTGATCATGACAGAAGCCCTTACAAGCTAGCCGTGGGCAGCTTGGTAGTGAATATGAGAGGTGAGCATAGTTTACCGCTCAGTTACTGCTCAGGTTGTAGGAGTGAGCGCTCAGTAACTGCCGGGGGTTGACCGCATGACGTCTTAACCAACAATTATTCCCACCTCGTAGGAGGCGAGTGGCAGGCAATGGGCGCCTCATACACCCAACCTCTGATAGTGTGGGTGGTCACTGATGGTCCTGTTGATGGCTGCCTCTTGTTGTGGTGCTGCCACCACGCCCNCACCGCAGGGAGCGTCACACCACAGAGCTCTACACCACAGGGAGCGTCACACCACAGAGCTCTACACCGCAGGGAGCGTCACACCACAGAGCTCTACACCACAGAGCTCTACACCGCAGGAAGCGTCACACCACGGAGCTCTACACCGCAGGAAGCGTCACACCGCGGAGCTCTACACCGCAGGAAGCGTCACACCACGGAGCTCTACACCACAGGAAGCGTCACACCACGGAGCTCTACACCGCAGGAAGCGTCACACCACAGAGCTCTACACCGCAGGAAGCGTCACACCACAGAGCTCTACACCGCAGGGAGCTCAACTGTCCCAAGGTGGACACAGATAAACTATTCAACACGGGTGGGACGCGAACAAGGGGACACAGGTGGAAACTGAGTACCCACATGAGTCACAGGGACGTTAGAAGGAACTTTTTCAGTGTCAGAGTAGTTAACAGGTGGAATGCATTAGGCAGTGATGTGGTGGAGGCTGACTCCATACACAGTTTCAAATGTAGATATGATAGAGCCCAGTAGGCTCAGGAACCTGTACACCTGTTGATTGACAGTTGAGAGGCGGGACTAAAGAGCCAGAGCTCAACCCCCGCAAGCACAACTAGGCGAGTACAGAGAGCGTTACACCACAGGGATTTCTAAGTTTCTGAGGAACGTAATTTACGACTGTGACCTCAAGGACCTCTGACTGTGACCTCCAGGACCCCTGACTGTGACCTCCAGGACCCCTGACTGTGACCTCCAGGACCCCTGACTGCGATCTCCAGGACCCCTGACTGTGACCTCCAGGACCCCTGACAGTGACCTCCAGGACCCCTGACTGTGACCTCCAGGACCCCTGACAGTGACCTCTAGGACCCTGAATGTGACCTCCAGGACCCCTGACTGTGACCTCCAGGACCCGTGACAGTGACCTCCAGGACCTCTGACTGTGACCTCCAGGACCCCTGACTGTGACCTCCAGGACCCTGACAGTGGCCTCCAGGACCCTGACAGTGACCTCCAGGACCCCTGACAGTGACCTCCAGGACCCCTGACAGTGACCTCCAGGACCCTGACAGTGACCTCCAGGACCCCTGACAGTGACCTCCAGGACCCCTGACAGTGACCTCCAGGACCCCTGACAGTGACCTCCAGGACCCCTGACAGTGACCTCCAGGACCCCTGACAGTGACCTCCAGGACCCCTGACAGTGACCTCCAGGACCCCTGACAGTGATCTCCAGGACCCCTGACAGTGACCTCCAGGACCCCTGACCGTGACCTCCAGGACCCCTGACAGTGACCTCCAGGACCCCTGACTGTGACCTCCAGGACCCCTGACAGTGACCTCCAGGACCCCTGACAGTGACCTCCAGGACCCCTGACAGTGACCTCCAGGACCCCTGACAGTGACCTCCAGGACCCCTGACAGTGACCTCCAGGACCCCTGACTGTGACCTCCAGGACCCCTGACAGTGACCTCCAGGACCCCTGACAGTGACCTCCAGGACCCCTGACAGTGACCTCCAGGACCCCTGACAGTGACCTCCAGGACCCCTGACAGTGACCTCCAGGACCCTGACAGTGACCTCCAGGACCCCTGACAGTGACCTCCAGGACCCCTGACAGTGACCTCCAGGACCCCTGACAGTGACCTCCAGGACCCCTGACAGTGACCTCCAGGACCCCTGACAGTGACCTCCAGGACCCCTGACAGTGCACTAAGAGAATATAACACAATAACATAATGTCCTCCACAACCTCTGGAAGCAATGTTAGTATTGATCCTAATATCACCTAAGACCAACAAGAGGCCGCTCTTCTTACTCTTGAGTGTCTCTTTTATATATGTACTCACCTAGTTCTACTTGCGGGGGTTGAGCTCTGGTTGTTTGGTCCCGCCTCTCAACCGTCAATCAACTGGTGTACATATTCCTGAGCCTACTGGGCTCTATCATATCTACACCTGAAACCGTATATGGCGTCAGCCTCCACCTCATCACTTCCTAGTGCATTCCATTTACTAACTATTTTGACACTGAAAAGTTCTTTCTAATGTCTCTGTGGCTCATTTGTCTGTATGTGTAATTACCTAAGTGTAGTTACAGGATTAGAGCTACGCTCGTGGTGTCCCGTCTTCCCAGCACTCTTTGTCATATAACGCTTTGAAACTACTGACGGTCTTGGCCTCCACCACCTTCTCCCCTAACTTGTTCCAACCGTCTACCACTCTGTTTGCGAAAGTCAATTTTCTTATATTTCTTCGGCATCTGTGTTTAGCTAGTTTATATCTATGACCTCTTGTTCTTAAAGTTCCAGGTCTCAGGAAATCTTCCCTGTCGATTTTATTAATTCCTGTTACTATTTTGTACGTAGTGATCATATCACCTCTTTTTCTTGTCTTCTAGTTTTGGCATATTTAATGCCTCTAACCTCTCCTCGTAGCTCTTGTCCTTCAGTTCTGGGAGCCACTTTAGTAGCATGTCTTTGCACCTTTTCCAGTTTGTTGATGTGCTTCTTAAGATATGGGCACCACACAACCGCTGCATATTCTAGCTTTGGCCTAACAAAAGTCGTGAACAATTTCTTTAGTATATCCCCATCCATGTATTTAAAAGCAATTCTGAAGTTAGAAAGCGTAGCATAGGCTCCTCGCACAATATTCTTTATGTGGTCCTCAGGTGATAGTTTTCTAAAATCCTCCCCTAGATCTCTTTCTTTATCAGAATTCTGTGAAGATTTCTCACATAATATATAGGTTGTATGGGGTCTGTGTGTGTGTGTGTGTGTGTGTGTGTGTGTGTGTGTGTGTGTGTGTGTGTGTGTGTGTGTGTGTGTGTGTGTGTGTGTGTGTGTGTGTGTGTGTGTGTGTGCTGAGGTAGAAATACATTTTAATGCATCACCAACAGTTGGAGAGCTCATCAATTATATATCAATGGTGGATGATGAATGATGATGACAGAGAAGGTAGACGCATGTGTCAGGGGGTAAAGCATGCGTGTCCCTCCATAATGACCAGTGGTATAAGATTAATGTTGAGAGTGACAACATGAAGCAATGTGTGTGTGTGTGGTGGCCGCCGTCATCACACTCATGTCTCTGTTCACCTACCAGTGCTCCGCTTCTGTATACACTCTGTGCTAATACAGTCCTAAACACCCTCTGTGTATTGTGCGATGTGCAATATCATTTATTTTTGTAAAGTTTAATTTTTGTTTAAAGGTTTAGCATAGTATACTTACTAGGATACTAGGCTAAACCTATCCTAGTATCCTTACTAGGATAATAGGCTAAACCTATCCTAGTATCCTTACTAGGATACTAGGCTAAACCTATCCTAGTATCCTTGGCTAAACCTATCCTAGTATCCTTACTAGGCTAAACTAAATGGCTAATTGGTATACAACTATACTTTTTCGAATGTATAATAACGTATGATTGACAATCAACTCAGGTGAAGAGCCTATAGTGCTAGAGGAAACTTGCGCTTTGTTGTTGTTTAAGATTCAGCTACTGGGAACAAACGTTCCAAGTAGCACGGGCTATGGTGAGCCCGTAGTGGACTGACCTGGCACAGGAGCGCGGGGCTGTAACTTACTTGCGCTGCTTCCTCACTCTTATGAGGGCCACGTAAGGTTGGGAGGGGGGGGGCGTCACCAATACTGCGTCTCCACAATTCACTTGTGTACTCCCAGTGAAGTGTTGTGTAACCATTAATTATTACAGCTATTCACTATGAGATATCACACCAAATTTATAATACTACAGTATACGTTACTGCTGTATTCTTGTATACATATATATATATATTTCATAAAGCTCACCTAGGTGTGGTTTCAGTGCGAGCTTCAGCTCCCGAGGCTCGCCTCTCAGTCATCTGCCCTTCATAGCAATGGCTCGAGACCCTCCTGGTGTTATCAGACCTGCTCTAGACACATGACCAGCTTAAAGGTGAGCTGCAGTAGTGGAGTGTAATAAAGGTGCTCACTGTGTACCTGCTCCTCATGTTGTCAAATGGTGACTGTTTGGTGGCTTGTGACCCCGGTCATGCCCACACTGCCTCCTGAACCATAATACTGTTTGCTCAGTATACAAACCAACTGTTTGCTCTAACACTGTTTGCTCTAATAACCTGTTTGCTCAGTATACAAACCAACTGTTTGCTCTAATATACACAAAAATGGACTCTTTCCACCAACAATGTTGACGTTTTTCTACTATTAATTCTGAAGAGAACACGAAAAATATAGGATATTCTATAAAGATCCAAATATTCCTAGGCCTACTATAGCACATACATGTACTGTATTAGGCCTAAGATAGCGTATATTAGGCGTAGGTTGTGTGAACACGTTGGTTTGGTTTCTTTAGTTACAAAAAAAAATTCTTTAGTTACTTTGTCACTATTTTAATGTCAGTTGGTCTAATTCATTAGTACCAAACGTGAACGGCTTGGGTCCAACAGTCCAGGGGGCCAGATTCACGAAGCATGAAAGCACTAGTATAAAAAGCTATAATTTGTTCAGATCTGAAACCTATTTTTATGGGCAGCACAAAACATGGACCAGACTGTGCGACACAGTGGTTGCAAGGATCAGGTTCGGTTACCGTTGCCTGTGGCAGGTGGCTGCAGGTGACGGATCTCCCAATCCTGAGCACTCCAGGTGCAAACTCTGTGAGCAGGAACTGCGGCACGATCTCCCACACTAAATTACCGAATGCCCAGTTATTAGACCATTCAGACCCGTTGGCATGAGGTACTTGGAGCTTTGCAATTACTTTATTAACTATCGTGTTTTTTAAGATATCCTCATAATGCACCCAGAGTCTGCCAGTGCCGGTACTTAGACAACCTGTCCTCTTAAAAATAACGTCGCTTATGGCCGTTTGCCCGTATGGCCGAAAGTGGACGTAATTTGAAAATGAAAAAAAAAATGAAAATAAACTTGGGATTTTTTTACAACAACAGTAAGTTAAGGGTCCTCTGGTAGGTTAGGTGGGCAGGAAATTCCCATAAAGTTTCAAATTTGTGTGAAAAATGTGAATTGAAAGTTCCTCTCCTAACCTGTCCGAGGAGGGCCGGACGACTCAAACAGAAAACCGAACAGTACGTCACTTTTGTGAGTCTATTTCATTTCAAATTACGTCCACTTTTGGCCATAGCGCGCATACGAGCGAAAAGCTACGTTATTTTTAAGAGGACGGGTTACTAAGTCGTGCCTCTGTATGACTAACCATCTCTGTGTGTGGTGGGGACTTTTAGCATCACGTAGCTAGTTTTTTGACACACACACTGTACCCCCCTTCATATAGTCTAGGCCCTGCAAACACACAACGTAACAGTCCCTATGATTCCCTTGTTACAACTTGTAATAAAGTTGTTACATCTTGTTATAACGTGTTTATAACGTATTGGAACACCTCATGTCGAACTTTGTACCAATACATCGTAGTTTCGGTGTGTGTTTGGAGGGATGTGATAGCAAAGAACGCGGCACGTGAAGCTGCTTTTGGCTGTGGTCATCCTACCTGTGCGAGGCAAGTTTGCGTATCACAGCAGCCGTGAGAACAACGTCAACAGACAGACTGGGCTGAGTTGAACTATGAACACTGGTCAACGCAGGGATCCACACTCGTCATTTCTGAATATTATCTTAGGAGTATGTCAAGTCTTACTCTGTGTTTACCGCACTAAGCGCCACGCCACAGATGGCGGTCACAGGTCTCCGTCGTACAAATTAGGATTTAAAATNTTGGTACTCCCAGAGAGTACAGGTTGTGTGGGTACCCCGTGTTGGTACTCCCAGAGAGTACAGGTTGTGGGGTACCCTGGTGTTGGTACTCACACAGAGTACAGGTTGTGTGGGTACCCCGTGTTGGTACTCTCACAGAGTACAGGTTGTGTGGGTACCCCGGTGTTGGTACTCACACAGAGTACAGGTTGTGTGGGTACCCCGGTGTTGGTACTCTCACAGAGTACAGGTTGTGTGGGTACCCGGTGTTGGTACTCACACAGAGTACAGGTTGTGTGGGTACCCGGTGTTGGTACTCACACAGAGTACAGGTTGTGTGGGTACCCCGGTGTTAGTACTCTCACAGAGTACAGGTTGTGTGGGTACCCCGGTGTTGGTACTCACAGAGAGTACAGGTTGTGTGGGTACCCCGGTGTTAGTACTCTCACAGAGAGTACAGGTTGTGTGGGTACCCCGGTGTTGGTACTCACAGAGAGTACAGGTTGTGTGGGTACCCGGTGTTGGTACTCACACAGAGTACAGGTTGTGTGGGTACCCGGTGTTAGTACTCTCACAGAGTACAGGTTGTGTGGGTACCCCGGTGTTAGTACTCTCACAGAGAGTACAGGTTGTGTGGGTACCCCGGTGTTAGTACTCTCACAGAGTACAGGTTGTGTGGGTACCCCGGTGTTAGTACTCTCACAGAGAGTACAGGTTGTGTGGGTACCCGGTGTTGGTACTCACAGAGTACAGGTTGTGTGGGTACCCCGGTGTTGGTACTCACAGAGAGTACAGGTTGTGTGGGTACCCCGGTGTTAGTACTCTCACAGAGTACAGGTTGTGTGGGTACCCCGGTGTTGGTACTCACAGAGAGTACAGGTGCACCATTCCTTCCCTCCGTCCCTTCCCAGTACAATATTGTCACAATGGCTTGGCGCTTTCCACTAATAGTTCCTTTCCATTTACGGTGCATTGCATGCAAGTGTTGCATACAGCCTAAGAGGTTATTGCCCTCTGTTGTCCATGTTGCATATCGGCACTATACTCTGGAATTTTCTTTCCAGTGATTTTTGTATATATAATGTTAAGTGGCTAGCACAGGGCATGAGCGGCCTCTCTCAGGACCCAGGGTGATGCAACAGGGCCAC
>WNGS01161062.1:15274-30625 GCA_020271785.1 Procambarus virginalis | reverse complement strand
CACCAGTAGAGCCAGGTGAGCGCGTCACCCCTCTCTGGACTAGGTCACTATGCCACGTGGGTCATTACGGTGAGGACGGTGTAGTGGTCGCCTCCCCCCCCCCCCCCTCACAGTCAACACAAACAACACTCTCACTGGCAACACTGAGTCACCAACTCCCTTCATTATCACATCGCAATGAAATAAAATTTTATATGAACATTTGGATTTTATCATATAATATTTTCAATTTCTTTAATTTAATATAAATTTAATGTAATCAAAGGCAGTTTTTTTAATTTTTATTTTTACATGCAAGCATGAGAATAAATACAATAAAAGCAAACAGAACAAAACAGAACACAAAATTATAAAAGGACAAAGCACAAACTCGCAAAAGTACAAAATAACAAAATTACAAAATCACAAAATAACAAAATTACAAAAGTACTAAACCACAAAACGAGGGCCGAAAGGGCCGACCACAAAACACAAACATAGGGGAATACAGTACAGAAAACAACAACACTACAACACAAGGCACCCAACAACCCCAACACCAGAACATAATTATACAGATCAAGCCTACTGGCACCGTAACCACACACGGAGAGGCACCAATACAAAATGATAATATACAGCAGAAACAAAAGGAAAGCACAATTGCAATACATAATACATAATAACGAACACAAACCCAGGCCGGGCCACGCTATCAGTCTGAATGACACTCAACACTACCCAAACAAACGCACAATCAGTACCATAAAAAAAATCAGAAAAACATAATGGTATAAGAACAGGACACCCACAACCAGACACACACACCCTAACAAGCACCGGAATGCACAAAAACCGGACACACACACAAGTCATACAAATAAACCCACAACCACCAACCGGAGCACGCAGGAACCGGGAAAACAAACCCACCCCACCCACACACACGCGCGACCCGCACCCACAACCATGCACACAAATGGAAAACAACCCACAGCATACAGCCAAACAAAGAAATCTCGGGGCAGGAATACATGTCTCAGAGACAGGAACATACTTCTCAGGGAACATATCCCGAGGATACCTGTTCTTATAGCCCTCCCAAATCAAATACTCCATGTTGGTAGGGATACGATCCCCCTTCAGCCGTGGGGCCTGCATAAACTCAGGAATTACCAAATCAGGCGGAAACGGCCACTCCCGAAGCTCCCCGACGCAAGTCGCATAATGAGGCAGGGGAGCGCGAACCACCCTCTCCGAGGAAGCAGAAGACACCGAAGAAGTGTACGTAGGCCGCAAGACGTCCACGACCCTGGTTGCACAGGAGAAGAAGGTGACGGCTGACGAGACGGTAATACCTCCATCGATACCGCAGGAGATACAGAAGAGACGGCTGGAGACGGAAGAGGCGACAAGACCGCAGCCGACGAAACAGGGAACGAGGAAGGGGGCACGGACCCCCCAGAGCGAGCAGCCTTTTTCAACACCACCACCAGGTCACCACGCTCACCACGAACCTCAGCAGGGGGAACCACCCCCACGAAGAACTGGAACCATCCGACGCAGGCGACGCACCCGAATCAGGATCCGCAGACACCACACCAGAAGGGAAGGCCAAAACACCGGCACCGGCATCTGCAGGCAAATGCACCTCCACCACCACCGTAGATTGCAACGCAACCGGAGCCACCCTGCCGTCGCCGGAAGATCCACAATCGTCGAAATCGCCAACGTCAGCCCATGCAGAAGAAGAACGCCGGGAACGCTTAGGCTCTGGCCGCACATCATCAGATCCGGAGGCTGACTCAGAGACACGCGCAACACAAGCCGGGCGAACCGACGCTCGTCGTAGAACTGCAGCATCCTCAACCACATGGGGTACCAGGCCAGGCACAGGAGGAAGCGCCGTATCCACTCCAGCACTCAGCACAGCCGGGACAGACGGCGAGGGTGCAGGGACAGGGACAGACGCAGCAGATGAACTTGAAGATGGGGGATCCGAGCATAAGGCAGTCGGAAGAACCACAGGAACTCCAGGGACACCAGCCGGAACAGGACGATCACCAGGCATCGACACAACCTCCGGAGGAGAGGCGACAACAACAGGAGGCGCAACAGTCGACACAGGGGGCACAGCTGCGGCCGAAGAGACGTCCACATCCACACCCACCGAAGCCTCCTCCACAGGAAGCAGCGGGAAATCCTCCTCATTGAAGAGATTCACGGGCTCAACGGAAGGCGCAGAACACCCTTATATATATACTCATCATATCTCTAGGTACTGCCGACGTGACCCCGTGTGTGGGCTCTGTGCTGAACAGCACAATACAAGGGATTGTCCTCACAGGGACCCCCCCTACCCTTGAGGACGGAGAGGAAGCCTCTCCTCCGGTCCGGAAGTGTCCCAGGTGTAAGTGTCAAGGTGTAAATGTTTGGCATCGTGACTGCCCTCGACGCCCCGCCCTCTCTAGCATGAGCAGGACGCCAGTGGCGTCTGGTCCAGCTGCAGGAGGCACCCAGCAGGCAGCTCTTGATGTCACCTCTAGTAAGCAGTTTCCAACCCTCGACGGACTACAGCAAACAAGCAAAGATACAAAAGAAATTGACTGGTTAAAAAAGAAAATTACTGAATTGGAAATTAAAATACAAACATTAGAGACGAATCTGCCCGGTGATAGTGGTGTAGTGAATCATGCTAGCGATAGTGATCAAGTAAACTCTCCCAGCACCAGTAGTGATGTGAGTGGTAATGTTGCAGCTGCTGAGGCTACGCCACCTATCTCCACGGAACGTGAGTGTCAAATCCTCGTGGGGCATGTTAGAGTAGTCATTGATCCCTCACTGGCACCCCAACTAGATCGTCAAGACACCCTTGATTTGGTTGGAGGTAAAGAGTTTAAGAGAACACCAACTCCTACTCAGGTTAGACGCCTCCTAGACAAAAGTACTCAGGACACACGGGACAAAATTACTTATGTTGTCCAAGTGATTAACGACCTTAAATGTTACCTTCATTCCCTTGCCGCTTAACCATGGCTCATCAAACAAAAACACTTAAGTTTCTTTCTTGGAATATTCGAAGTGTTTATCTTCGGATAAATGACGTAATCTTGTATGCAAAAATGAGAGACGTGGATGTGATCTGTTTACAGGAACCATATACGTCCACAACTATCAAGAAGGTCCCACCCAGGATACCTGGGTATATAGCATACAACAACGATATTGGAACTGGTTTACTAACGTATATTAAGAGTGGATTAATCTGTAAACTAATTAAAAATCACAGAAGTGATAGTATACATTATCAAAAATTCAAATTACAAACTGCAAATAGCCATTTCCTATTGTATAACATATATGGACGATGTAGTGTACTTAAAGCAGACCTGCTACCGAAACCTACAGGTAACACAGCTATGTTATGTATGGGTGACTTTAATGCTCGTCACACTGCTCTTGGTGATGTTCAGTGTAACAATAATGGAAGGGTCTTCTTGAAATACCTTAATGATCATAATATTACTGTGTATGATACTGATAAACAGACCCATTTATTGGGGGGGGGGTAGGCTGCATTATGTGATTGGATACAGCCTAGTAGATAGCAACGTCAACGTTAAGTTCATCCCAGAACTAGTAAGTGATCACTTTGCAATATATTGTGAATACAATGTGGCGGATATTAGGTCCAATCCTCATCCTAGAGTTAAAATTAACATTCCAGACAATCTTAAACAGCACTTTAAGGCTTATGTACATAAGTGGTACACTGGGTATACACCTGTCTCAGTGGACCACTTTTACAATGATCTTGTCAGTATCATTACCGGTTATTATGATACCTGGGTTAAATCAAGGAAAAAAAGAACACTCGTTCTTCCTCATGGACAGAGGATCCTATTATCATTGCAGAGCGAGCTAAAGTGCTTCAGCTGCTGACTCTTATAAACGAGACAAAACAGCTGACAATTTACTTGCATTCCTTAATGCCAACAGAGATTTTCGCGAGCTTAAGGGTCAAGTTAAGAACACATATTGGGAACAATTCCTACAAGGTATCAATAGAACTACAACATTATCAGAAATGTGGAACAAAATTAAAAACATTACCAAACCTTCAGCCCCAGTTCAGCTTCATCATACTCCTGCAGAATATGCTGACATGCTCCTAGCTGAATGGTCTAGTGTCTCACAAATTTCTTCCTTACCCCCAGATATACAGCAGCATTTAAGACATACCAACATTAACAGAAACTTTAATATTGAAATAGCACGCTCCTCACCAGATTTAACAGATCAGTTTGCTATAACCCCCTTTGAATTAACATCAGCATTAGGAAAACCTAAGCAAACTGCCCCTGGTGAGGATGGTATAACTTATAACATTTTGAGCTTACTGAATGATGTCCCTAGCCACCCTCTGCTTGACCTCTATCAAATGAGTCTCTCACAAGGTATCTTGCCAAAGAAATGGACACAAAGTCTCATAATACCAATTCCTAAACCTAACTCTCAAAAATTCAGACCCATCTCCCTTACATCCTGCATGTGTAAAGTCTTGGAGAGAATTGTTCTCAATCGTGTCATGTTTCAGGTCAAAGAAAAACTGGCCCCAAACCTATATGGGTTCATGCCCAAGTGTAGCACACAAACATGCTTTGCTGAATATTTTGTAAACTCCCAGGATGGGACACAGGCAGCCTTTATTGACCTAAAGTCAGCTTTCGATGTAGCGAATGGCGAAATAATATTAGAGCAACTTGCTGAATTTGGAATCAAAGGTAATCTTCTGAGTTGGATAAAGAGCTACCTATCCAACAGGCGTGCTAGTGTCCTATTTAAAGGAGTTAAAAGTACAAGGACAGATGCATTCGAACTAGGCACACCTCAAGGTGGTGTCCTAAGCCCTATGCTCTTCAATATACTTATGCACAAACTTATCCATGACATACCTGTACAACCTACGGAAACTGTTATATGTTATGCTGATGATATTTGTATTATGGCACACAGTAAACCAAGGCTACAAGTGTTACTTGATGCATTCTCCAAGAAAGTAGTAGAATGTGGCCTCATAATCTCTGTTGATAAAACAAGGGTTCTTATTCCCCATTCTCTTCATGTTAACTATACTATTAATGGAGTGCCCGTGGAGACTTGCGAGTCTTATAAATATCTTGGAGTCGAGGTTAATGATGCAAATCTCGTCAGCAACCTGCGCAAAAAACTAGTTGAGCGTCTTAAACCTCTCAAAACTCTTGTTGGCAAAGGATTTGGC
The DNA here is from genome assembly GCA_020271785.1 of Procambarus virginalis. Lineage (NCBI taxonomy): Eukaryota > Metazoa > Arthropoda > Malacostraca > Decapoda > Cambaridae > Procambarus > Procambarus virginalis. The sequence goes on along the minus strand of WNGS01161062.1, from coordinate 25,365 downwards.
ATTAACATAAAATATGCCCGTAGTTTTTATATTGCCTTTGTACGATCTGTTGTTGATTATTATGCCTTGCATCTTCTTAATTTTTCACCTAAACAATTACAAGGCCTAGATGTAGTACAGAATGATGCCATGCGCATCATCCTGGGTTGTCCTAGAACTGTCAGAATTGTTAACATGAGAAAGGAACTAAACTTACCTTCCATTTACGAAAGAATAGTTCTACTTAGTACTATGTTTTGCGCCAAAACTTTGAAGAATAATGGTCCCCCCAGCTCTATTCAAATTAAATTGAGATCCATTCTAAACAATTCTGACTGTTCCCTCAATCCGCCGCAAAAAGCTCCCTACAGTGTACTCACCTAATTGTGCTTGCGGGGGTTGAGCTTTGGCTCTTTGGTCCCGCCTCTCAACTGTCAATCGACAGGTGTACAGATTCCTGAGCCTACTGGGCTCTATCATATCTACATTTGAAACTGTGTATGGAGTCAGCCTCCACCACATCACTTCCTAGTGCATTCCATTTATTAACTACTCTGACACTGAAAAAATTCTTTCTAACGTCTCTGTGGCTCATCTGGGTACTAAGTTTCCACCTGTGTCCCCTTGTTCGTGTCCCACCCGTGGTGAAGAGTTTGTCTTTGTCCGCCCTGTCAATTCCCCTGAGAATTTTGTAGGTGGTTATTATGTCTCCCCTTATTCTTCTGTTTTCCAGGGATGTGAGGTTCAGCTCCTTTAGCCTTTCCTCGTAGCTCAATCCTCTCAGTTCCGGGACGAGCCTGGTGGCATACTGCTGAATCTTCTCTAACTTTGTCTTGTGTTTAACTAGGTATGGACTCCAGGCTGGAGCTGCATACTCCAGGATTGGTCTTACATAAGTGGTATACAGGGTTCTGAAAGATTCCTTACACAAATTTCTAAAGGCAGTTCTTATGTTGGCCAGTCTAGCATATGCCGCTGATGATATTCTTTTGATGTGGGCTTCTGGGGACAGGTTCGGTGTGATATCAACCCCCAGATCTTTCTCTCTATTTGACTCTTGCAGGATTTCCCCTCCCAAATGATACCTTGTGTTCAGCCTCCTGCTCCCTTCTCCTAATTTCATCACCTTACACTTTCCCGAGTTGAACTTTAGCAGCCATTTTCTAGACCATTCCTCCAGTTTATCCAGGTCATCCTGTAGTCTCTGTCTATCTTCATCCGTCTTGATTCTTCTCATAATTTTTGCATCATCAGCAAACATTGAGAGGAATGAGTCTATACCCTCCGGAAGATCGTTCACATATATTAGAAACAGGATGGGTCCAAGTACTGAGCCCTGTGGGACTCCGCTGGTGACATCTCGCCACTCTGAGTGTGTGGCTCAGTTGTTGTGCCTATAATCTTCAGAAACTGAATGTGTCTCTTAACCCTGATAAAACTGTTCACTATATTCCCCCTTGGAAAGATGTGGAGGTCTCTCTGCATTATACCCCCATCAGTGTTAAACAAATGTATAACACTGACATTTTGAGATGTATAACATTAGAAGCTATTGACAGTCATCTTCAAATTCTCAAACCGACTGAATCCTATGCCTTTACTGATGGCTCTGTGCAGTTAGGCACTGGTAGAACAGGTTGTGCATGTGCAGTGTATAAAGGGAATGAAATGATCATGTCTAGTACACAGAGATTGAACAACTGGGCTAGCACGACACAGACCGAGCTAGTGGGCATTTATCTAGCCACTGAATACCTTAAGCTCAATGATGGTGGAGTTATTTTCTGTGACTCTAAAAGTGCTCTGCAGTCCTTAAATAACCCATCACAATGTATGTCGGAAGTAGCTTGTAATATTAAATGGAATGTAATTTTTGCCAATGATAATAACTCTTGTATAAAATTTGTGTGGATCCCATCCCATGTTGGAGTTGGAAAACATGACTTCGTAGATCGATTGGCCAATGAGGCTTGCAGGAAAGAAAACATTGATTATGACTTTGGACTATCTAATGCAGTTATTAGAAACATACAAATTAAAGAAATTAATTCAGATTTAGAAGAACTAAGAAATGCCCAGAGACCTGAAAGCTGCAGTATTAAAAGTTATGACAAGTTTTGTAATAATAAGTATTTGTATGGTCAGCATAGTAGCCGAACCAGGCAATGTGATGTAGTCATTGCGCGAATTCGCCTTGGCTATAGACACATCTGGCAGGTTAGTGAGGCTGAGCCACTACCAGAATACTCAGATTGTAAACTCTGTGATAAACCTTTAATGCATTCACTAGAACACTACATTGATGAATGTGAAACCGTAAAGGACTTTAGACCTCCTGGCCTCTTGTACCACCAACTGTGTAACTATTTTATTGACTCAGGTGTTCTGGACGACATCCTAACAATTTACCCAAATTTGCTTGTCCATTTTAAAGAATGAAGAACAATTTTTATGTATATTACTTCTAAGCTGCATCACCTATGAACCCATCCCTGCCCTTGTGTGGCAGTGCACAGTAGAAACTTGTTTTCACATATCCATATATTAAAACATTGATTGTAACCGTGATATATATGTGCTTCAGCCTACAGTTTAGACCTATTGTCTTATGTATGACCCTCTGTCCTGCGTGACAGTGAATACTAGCATTATCCTCCCTTTAATCAGACTATCAAAATCCTCAGATTAGGCAAAATTGTAATTAATTTTGTCAATAAAGATGTTAATAATAAATAATAGAACACCCTGCAACCTGATGGCCCAAAAGGCCACAACGGTAACACGTCCAAGGCTGGCGGGCGTAAAACACCCGAACGTGTATTCCATGAGTTTCACAGAGGACGGAATGTCTGCCCGGAGCCGCATGCCAGGGTGCGAATGTTCGTCCGCACACCCTTGAGCGGACTCGAGGATATCTTGTGCAACTGCACACTAACAACGGCGCCAAACTGGCCGAAGTACTGCCGTAGCAGACCCTCTAGAAACTCCAAGGGTGCCCCATGATCTCCGGGGGCACTGCTGATCTTCGATTCTCCGATCAGAGAGAGGTGACAGTGCCCGCACCATCCAGTAGGGGTAAAGTCTGCCCCTCGCAGCGACAGAGAAATTCCTGAAAGGCCAACTCCTCCGTAAACTCCACAATCGCCCGACGTGCTGTCATCAACTCGACGCCATAAATGTCCATCACAGGGACATGAAGCATATCCCACAACACCAGTGCTATCTCCGGGTACCCAGCTCGTCCAGAAAACTCGAGGCCCACAGACTGAGCCCGCACTACAGGGGGAAGCGGGACCCCCATCTCGAACTCCACGTCAGCACTGACCAGGCGGGCAGACACACACACGCCCCCAACCGGCCAAACTGGCAAACAACCACCAACTGCCAGAGAGGTCAGGCAACACGTCCCATATCAAAGACAAATGATACAACGTCAGCCAACACGAATGTTATTAACTGGTAAAGAAAACCATGAAACTAGCCACAAGTGGAAGACAATGGCCACAAAATGGTTTACAAGAATAAGGACATTAAGAGATACATTATAATGATACCTGCATAACAGTACACTACACACAGAAATCACAATTGTGTGATGCATCAAATGAACAAATCCTCAAGGGCCGTGACGAGGATTCGAACCTACGTCCGAGAGCATCCTGCATGACCTTTGCTCCACACCATGAACCTGAGTAACGCGGAGGTGACGCTCCCTCAACAACCCGCGCATGTACACCAACATTGGTGAGTCAGTCATATTGATGCTAATATACTCAACACCAGGACGCTATTCACGTATGAACAACATTATGACAATATTTTATGCAAGATTAACATATTCAACAAATAATTCATTGTGTCGGGGACAGGCAGCCAGTGTATATACATATTATGTTAGGCTTATATGGAAGTCTTCCCCGCGCCCCAAGGTGGAATTACTGACCCTCCCCAGAATGCAACCCCATAACAAGCTGACTAAACTCCTGGGTAGCTAGTTACTGCTAGGTGAACAGAGGCATTAGATGAGAGAAAAAAGTGCCGAAGCATGTGTGTCCGGCGTTATGATCAGCCAGAGGGACAGCAGGAGTCAAGTGCGGGAGGAAGGTGCTGGAGGAACACGCGGTGTGGACACTTCCTCCAACACAGTCATATATATACATGACAACGCAAGAAATAGCAAGGAGTCGCTCCCCCCCACACCCCCACAGCTAAAAGGCGGGCCTAAGGAGCTGGNCGGTATTACACTCAGCTGGCAGTAGCAGCCCAGGCCAGAGCAACTGAGCTGGCAGTAGCAGCCCAGGCCAGAGCAACTGAGCTGGCAGTAGCAGCCCAGGCCAGAGCAACTGAGCTGGCAGTACTGCAGCCCAGGCCAGAGCAACTGAGCTGGCAGTAGCAGCCCAGGCCAGAGCAACTGAGCTGGCAGTAGCAGCCCAGGCCAGAGCAACTGAGCTGGCAGTAGCAGCCCAGGCCAGAGCAACTCAGCTGGCAGTAGCAGCCCAGGCCAGAGCAACTCAGCTGGCAGTACTGCAGTCCAGGCCAGAGCAACTGAGCTGGCAGTAGCAGCCCAGGCCAGAGCAACTCAGCTGGCAGTAGCAGCCCAGGCCAGAGCAACTGAGCTGGCAGTAGCAGCCCAGGCCAGAGCAACTGAGCTGGCAGTAGCAGCCCAGGCCAGAGCAACTCAGCTGGCAGTAGCAGCCCAGGCCAGAGCAACTCAGCTGGCAGTACTGCAGTCCAGGCCAGAGCAACTGAGCTGGCAGTAGCAGCCCAGGCCAGAGCAACTCAGCTGGCAGTACTGCAGCCCAGGCCAGAGCAACTCAGCTGGCAGTAGCAGCCCAGGCCAGAGCAACTCAGCTGGCAGTAGCAGCCCAGGCCAGAGCAACTCAGCTGGCAGTAGCAGCCCAGGCCAGAGCAACTGAGCTGGCAGTACTGCAGCCCAGGCCAGAGCAACTCAGCTGGCAGTAGCAGCCCAGGCCAGAGCAACTCAGCTGGCAGTACTGCAGCCCAGGCCAGAGCAACTGAGCTGGCAGTAGCAGCCCAGGCCAGAGCAACTGAGCTGGCAGTAGCAGCCCAGGCCAGAGCAACTGAGCTGGCAGTAGCAGCCCAGGCCAGAGCAACTGAGCTGGCAGTAGCAGCCCAGGCCAGAGCAACTGAGCTGGCAGTAGCAGCCCAGGCCAGAGCAACTCAGCTGGCAGTAGCAGCCCAGGCTAGAGCAACTCAGCTGGCAGTACTGCAGCCCAGGCCAGAGCAACTCAGCTGGCAGTAGCAGCCCAGGCCAGAGCAACTCAGCTGGCAGTAGCAGCCCAGGCCAGAGCAACTCAGCTGGCAGTAGCAGCCCAGGCCAGAGCAACTGAGCTGGCAGTACTGCAGCCCAGGCCAGAGCAACTCAGCTGGCAGTAGCAGCCCAGGCCAGAGCAACTGAGCTGGCAGTACTGCAGCCCAGGCCAGAGCAACTCAGCTGGCAGTACTGCAGCCCAGGCCAGAGCAACTCAGCTGGCAGTAGCAGCCCAGGCCAGAGCAACTCAGCTGGCAGTAGCAGCCCAGGCCAGAGCAACTCAGCTGGCAGTAGCAGCCCAGGCCAGAGCAACTGAGCTGGCAGTACTGCAGCCCAGGCCAGAGCAACTCAGCTGGCAGTAGCAGCCCAGGCCAGAGCAACTGAGCTGGCAGTACTGCAGCCCAGGCCAGAGCAACTCAGCTGGCAGTAGCAGCCCAGGCCAGAGCAACTCAGCTGGCAGTAGCAGCCCAGGCCAGAGCAACTCAGCTGGCAGTAGCAGCCCAGGCCAGAGCAACTCAGCTGGCAGTAGCAGCCCAGGCCAGAGCAACTGAGCTGGCAGTAGCAGCCCAGGCCAGAGCAACTGAGCTGGCAGTAGCAGCCCAGGCCAGAGCAACTGAGCTGGCAGTAGCAGCCCAGGCCAGAGCAACTGAGCTGGCAGTACTGCAGCCCAGGCCAGAGCAACTGAGCTGGCAGTAGCAGCCCAGGCCAGAGCAACTCAGCTGGCAGTACTGCAGCCCAGGCCAGAGCAACTGAGCTGGCAGTAGCAGCCCAGGCCAGAGCAACTCAGCTGGCAGTAGCAGCCCAGGCCAGAGCAACTCAGCTGGCAGTAGCAGCCCAGGCCAGAGCAACTGAGCTGGCAGTAGCAGCCCAGGCCAGAGCAACTGAGCTGGCAGTACTGCAGCCCAGGCCAGAGCAACTGAGCTGGCAGTAGCAGCCCAGGCCAGAGCAACTGAGCTGGCAGTAGCAGCCCAGGCCAGAGCAACTCAGCTGGCAGTAGCAGCCCAGGCCAGAGCAACTCAGCTGGCAGTACTGCAGCCCAGGCCAGAGCAACTCAGCTGGCAGTACTGCAGCCCAGGCCAGAGCAACTGAGCTGGCAGTAGCAGCCCAGGCCAGAGCAACTGAGCTGGCAGTACTGCAGCCCAGGCCAGAGCAACTCAGCTGGCAGTAGCAGCCCAGGCCAGAGCAACTCAGCTGGCAGTAGCAGCCCAGGCCAGAGCAACTCAGCTGGCAGTACTGCAGCCCAGGCCAGAGCAACTCAGCTGGCAGTACTGCAGCCCAGGCCAGAGCAACTGAGCTGGCAGTAGCAGCCCAGGCCAGAGCAACTCAGCTGGCAGTACTGCAGCCCAGGCCAGAGCAACTCAGCTGGCAGTACTGCAGCCCAGGCCAGAGCAACTCAGCTGGCAGTAGCAGCCCAGGCCAGAGCAACTCAGCTGGCAGTAGCAGCCCAGGCCAGAGCAACTCAGCTGGCAGTACTGCAGCCCAGGCCAGAGCAACTCAGCTGGCAGTAGCAGCCCAGGCCAGAGCAACTCAGCTGGCAGTAGCAGCCCAGGCCAGAGCAACTCAGCTGGCAGTAGCAGCCCAGGCCAGAGCAACTCAGCTGGCAGTAGCAGCCCAGGCCAGAGCAACTCAGCTGGCAGTAGCAGCCCAGGCCAGAGCAACTGAGCTGGCAGTACTGCAGCCCAGGCCAGAGCAACTCAGCTGGCAGTAGCAGCCCAGGCCAGAGCAACTCAGCTGGCAGTAGCAGCCCAGGCCAGAGCAACTCAGCTGGCAGTAGCAGCCCAGGCCAGAGCAACTCAGCTGGCAGTAGCAGCCCAGGCCAGAGCAACTCAGCTGGCAGTAGCAGCCCAGGCCAGAGCAACTGAGCTGGCAGTACTGCAGCCCAGGCCAGAACAACTCAGCTGGCAGTAGCAGCCCAGGCCAGAGCAACTCAGCTGGCAGTAGCAGCCCAGGCCAGAGCAACTCAGCTGGCAGTAGCAGCCCAGGCCAGAGCAACTCAGCTGGCAGTAGCAGCCCAGGCCAGATCAACTCAGCTGGCAGTAGCAGCCCAGGCCAGAGCAACTCAGCTGGCAGTAGCAGCCCAGGCCAGAGCAACTCAGCTGGCAGTAGCAGCCCAGGCCAGAGCAACTCAGCTGGCAGTAGCAGCCCAGGCCAGAGCAACTCAGCTGGCAGTAGCAGCCCAGGCCAGAGCAACTCAGCTGGCAGTAGCAGCCCAGGCCAGAGCAACTCAGCTGGCAGTAGCAGCCCAGGCCAGAGCAACTCAGCTGGCAGTAGCACCCCAGGCCAGAGCAACTGAGCTGGCAGTAGCAGCCCAGGCCAGAGCAACTCAGCTGGCAGTAGCAGCCCAGGCCAGAGCAACTCAGCTGGCAGTAGCACCCCAGGCCAGAGCAACTCATCCTCAAGAACTGACAGTACGGTTTAATACTAAGTGTAATAAGTACATTTCCTGTCTCTCATACATAGTACATAATTGCACTTATGGGGCTCTTACATTTACCTCCCCATTTATTCTCCTCGTTTTCTGTTTAAACACTGATCAGAATATTAGGATGAAGTTTTAAAGTTCAGTTCGCTATACACAAGTTTTAAATAGCAGGAATTTCTTTTTCAGTTTTATTAAACAATAGAGATTTTAAACAAAATCTGAACATATCCTGAGTTACTTTACAATTTATTGATATCTTTTAGTTTTGTTTTATTAGTTTTATAAAACTGTCATATCAATATAGCTATAGGTTAAGTAGTAATTGTAATTAAGAAGCAATAAAATGCTTATCTTCAAACACTAAGACGGTTAGGTTAGACCGTGGTTTTCTATTCGGCTTTTCAAGTAAACTCAAATATTCACAATATACTTGACAGTACGATTTAAGGAGGCGATGAATCACAATAACGTGGCTAAAGTATGATGACCAGACCACACACTAGAAGGTGAAGGGACGACGACGTTTCGGTCCGTCCTGGACCATTCTCCTCACAATCGACTTGAGAATGGTCCAGGACGGACCGAAACGTTGTCGTCCCTTCACCTTCTAGTGTGTGGTCTGGTCATCAGTACGATTTAATACTAAGTGAAAATAAGTTCAATTCCTGATTGCTATGAATAGTACATAATTGCACTTATTTGTGCCGTTACATTTACCGCGCCATTTCTGGAGAACGGGCTGGCCAAAGAGGAAGCGTATGGAGAGAGCCTTCTGGTGTACCATCCTCGCCTCTTCTCTCTCCAGCACTGGCAGCAGCTGCAGCACAGTGGTGGTGCTGGACGGAATATAACCTCGGGACACTCTTGTGTTCTATGTCCCCCTTCCCTACATTTACTCTATGTTAATCACCCCACCACCACCCCCCTCTCCCTTTCTCCTGTCCACTAGGCTCACCTCTGCACCCCCTCCTCCTCTCATGCCCTCCCCAACGCTACGTCTACTCCTCGTCTCAATCTGTCTACTCCTGATCACAACCTGTCACAGTGTGGAGCCACTGTGGTGGTCGTGTGGGCCACTGTGGTGGTCGTGTGGGGCCACTGTGGTGGTCGTGTGGGGCCATTGTGGTGGTCGTGTGGGGCCACTGTGGTGGTCGTGTGGGGCCACTGTGATGGTGATGGTCGTGTGGGGCCACTGTGATGGTGATGGTCGTGTGGGGCCACTGTGGTGGTGATGGTCGTGTGGGGCCACTGTGGTGGTGATGGTCGTGTGGGGCCACTGTGGTGGTGATGGTCGTGTAAGGCCACTGTGGTGGTCGTGTGGGGCCACTGTGATGGTGATGGTTGTGTGTGGCTACTGTGATGGTGATGGTCGTGTGGGGCCACTGTGATGGTCGTGTGGTCTGTGTGGGGCTGTGTGGTGATGGTCGTTGTGGGGCTACTGTGATGGTCGTGTGGGGCCACTGTGATGGTGGGGTCGTGTGGGGCTACTGTGATGGTGATGGTCGTGTGGGGCCACTGTGATGGTCGTGTCTGGGGCTACTGTGATGGTCGTGTGGGGCTACTGTGATGGTCGTGTGGGGCCACTGTGATGGTCGTGTGGGGCCACTGTGATGGTCGTGTGGCCACTGTGATGGTCGTGTGGGGCCACTGTGATGGTCGTGTGGGGCCACTGTGATGTGATGGTCGTGTGGGGCTACTGTGATGGTCGTGTGGGGCCACTGTGATGGTGATGGTCGTGTGGGGCTACTGTGATGGTCGTGTGGGGCTACTGTGATGGTGATGGTGTGTGGGGCTACTGTGATGGTCGTGTGGGGCTACTGTGATGGTCGTGTGGGGCCACTGTGATGGTGATGGTCGTGTGGGGCCACTGTGATGGTCGTGTGGGGCCACTGTGATGGTCGTGTGGGGCCACTGTGATGGTGATGGTCGTGTGGGGCTACTGTGATGGTCGTGTGGGGCTACTGTGATGGTCGTGTGGGGCTACTGTGATGGTCGTGTGGGCCACTGTGATGGTGATGGTCGTGTGGGGCTACTGTGATGGTCGTGTGGGGCCACTGTGATGGTGATGGTCGTGTGGGGCTACTGTGATGGTCGTGGGGGGCCACTGTGATGGTGATGGTCTGTGGGGCTACTGTGATGGTCGTGTGGGGCCACTGTGATGGTGATGGTGTGGGGCTACTGTGATGGTCGTGTGGGCCACTGTGATGGTGATGGTCGTGTGGGGCTACTGTGATGGTCGTGTGGGGCTACTGTGATGGTCGTGTGGGGCTACTGTGATGGTCGTGTGGGGCTACTGTGATGGTCGTGTGGGGCCACTGTGATGGTGATGGTCGTGTGGGCTACTGTGATGGGTCGTGTGGGGCTACTGTGATGGTCGTGTGGGGCTACTGTGATGGTCGTGTGGGGCTACTGTGATGG
>WNGS01161059.1:31313-44884 GCA_020271785.1 Procambarus virginalis | reverse complement strand
GTTGCTGTTCCGCATTCAGGATGCGGTACAGCATCTCGGTACACGTGTCGTTGCAGGAGGCCGCATTCAGGATGCGGCCTCCTGCTTGGCCTCCTTATCCTGCCTTGGCGGGGCCCCTGTTCGGGTCTCCAAGAACGCTCGGTTGAATGCCAGTGTTGGCACTATTCTCCTCCCGCCCCAGGTTGCGACCGGTGCTCGGAATCTCCAGGACTGCCACGATGATATTCGGCATATCAACAAAGCCCAAGGCCATTCTGTCCTCCAGGTGAACTCGCTTACTCGTCCCCCTCGTGGTCGTCGCCATCAACCCCCTTCGGGTTGTGAAGGTTACCTTTGATGGTTGGACAATTCCGCCCTGTCATTCTTGCTGGTGATCTGTCCAGGAGTACATTTCCTCTTCTCGGCTCTGTAATAAAAGCTGGAGGTTTGGGCATGGAGCCCTCCGCTGCTCCAGTACTGTCTCTCTCTGTCCTGTGTGTGTGGGGACGAGGGTCACTGTAAGTCGGAGTGCACTTCTCCCCAGGCTCGCTGCCTCAATTGCGGTGAGGCCCACCCTACCTTCTCTTGCGCCAAGTTCGCTGTCTCCCACCTTATGCTAATGTCTCTTATGCTCGCGTGTTGCGCTCTTCCTCTCCTCGTCCTTCTCGCCTTCCTCAGACTCACAATCGTTTCCAGGCCTTAGACCCAGACACGCCCACCACCTTCTCTAAGGAGGTTCCTTTGTGTTCTGTCCCGGAGGGTCCCCCTCCTGCCAACACACCAGCACTAACACACAAACACACCAACGGTGTTGGTGTGTTGGTGTTGGTGTGTTGGTGTTGGTGTGTTGGTGTGTTGGTGTTGGTGTGTTGGTGTGTTGGTGTTGGTGTTGGTGTTGGTGTTGGTGTGTTGGTGTTGGTGTTGGTGTGTTGGTGTTGGTGTGTTGGTGTTGGTGTTGGTGTTGGTTTGTTGGTGTGTTGGTGTTGGTGTGTTGGTGTGTTGGTGTTGGTGTGTTGGTGTTGGTGTGTTGGTGTTGGTGTTGGTGTTGGTGTACTCACCTAATTGTACTCACCTAATTGTGCTTGCGGGGTTGAGCTTTGGCTCTTTGGTCCCGCCTCTCAACTGTCAATCAACAGGTGTACAGATTCCTGAGCCTACTGGGCTCTATCATATCTACACTTGAAACTGTGTATGGAGTCAGCCTCCACCACATCACTTCCTAGTGCATTCCATTTATTAACTACTCTGACACTGAAAAATTCTTTCTAACGTCTCTGTGGCTCATCTGGGTACTAAGTTTCCACCTGTGTCCCCTTGTTCGTGTCCCACCCGTGGTGAAGAGTTTCTCTTTGTCCGCCCTGTCAATTCCCCTGAGAATTTGTAGGTGGTTATCATGTCTCCCCTTACTCTTCTGTTTTCCAGGGATGTGAGGTTCAGCTCCTTTAGCCTTTCCTCGTAGCTCAATCCTCTCAGTTCCGGGACGAGCCTGGTGGCATACCGCTGAATCTTCTCTAACTTTGTCTTGTGTTTAACTAGGTATGGACTCCAGGCTGGAGCTGCATACTCCAGGATTGGTCTTACATAAGTGGTATACAGGGTTCTGAAAGATTCCTTACACAAATTTCTAAAGGCAGTTCTTATGTTGGCCAGTCTAGCATATGCCGCTGATGATATTCTTTTGATGTGGGCTTCTGGGGACAGGTTCGGTGTGATATCAACCCCCAGATCTTTCTCTCTATTTGACTCTTGTAGGATTTCCCCTCCCAAATGATACCTTGTGTTCAGCCTCCTGCTCCCTTCTCCTAATTTCATCACCTTACACTTTCCCGAGTTGAACTTTAGCAGCCATTTTCTAGACCATTCCTCCAGTTTATCCAGGTCATCCTGTAGTCTCTGTCTATCTTCATCCGTCTTGATTCTTCTCATAATTTTTGCATCATCAGCAAACATTGAGAGGAATGAGTCTATACCCTCCGGAAGATCGTTCACATATATTAGAAACAGGATGGGTCCAAGTACTGAGCCCTGTGGGACTCCGCTGGTGACATCTCGCCACTCTGATGTCTCCCCCCTCACCGTTACTCGCTGTTTCCTGTTGCTTAAGTACTCCCTTATCCACTGGAGCACCTTCCCTTTTACTCCTGCCTGTTGCTCCAACTTTTTTAACAGCCTTTTGTGCGGTACTGTGTCAAAGGCTTTTTGGCAATCCAGGAAAATGCAGTCGGCCCACCCTTCTCTTTCCTGCCTAATTTTTGTTGCTTGGTCATAAAATTCTATTAAACCTGTGAGGCACGATTTACCATCCCTGAACCCATGTTGGTGGTGCGTTACAAAGTTATTTCCCTCTAGATGCTCTACGAGCCTTTTCCTCACGATCTTCTCCATTACCTTGCATGGTATACAAGTTAAGGAAACTGGCCTGTAATTCAGTGCCTCTTGCCTGTCACCCTTCTTGTATATTGGGACCACGTTAGCTGTCTTCCAACTTTCTGGTAAGTCTCCTGTTTCCAGTGACCTGTTATACACCATAGAGAGTGGCACACTTAGTGCTTCTGCACCTTCCTTTAGTATCCATGGTGAGATTCTGTCAGGCCCAACAGCCTTTGTCACATCCAGCTCCAGCAGACACCTTTTGACCTCATCACTGGTGAGGTCAAATTCCTCCAAGGTTGCTTGGTTTGCCACCTCCTCATTTAGTGCAGGGGCTTCTCCTTGTTCTATTGTGAAGACCTCCTGGAATCTCTTGTTGAGTTCTTCACACACCTCCTTGTCATTCTCTGTGTATCTGTTCTCCGCTTTTCGCAGCTTCATCACTTGTTCTTTCACTGCTGTTTTCCTCCTGATGTGGCTGTGGAGCAGCTTTGGTTGGGTCTTGGCTTTACTCGCGATGTCATTTTCAAACTGTCTCTCTGCTTCTCTCCTCACTCTGAGGTACTCATTTCTGGCCCTCTGGTATCTCCCCTGCTCTCTGGTGTTCTGTTATTTCTGTAATTTCTCCATGTTCTTTTACTCAGTTGCTTCGCTACCCTGCATTCCTGGTTGAACCATGGGTTTTTCTGTTGTTTTTCGTTTTTCTCCTTTGGACAGGGATAAACCTGTCTGCAGCTTCCTGGCACTTCTGGGTGACAAAATCCATCATGACCTGCACATTCTTGTCTCTAAGTTCTGTTTCCCATGGTATTCCTCTGAGGAAGCTCCTCATCTCTTCATATTTTCCTCTTCGGTAATTCAGTCTTTTTCCCTCCACTCCCATCCTTGGATAGGTTATCCCTACCTCCACCAAGTACTCAAAGGTCAGTACACTGTGGTCACTCATTCCTATGGGGGCTTCCACTTTGACTTCCCTTATTTCTGACTCATTCAGGGTGAATATCAAGTCGAGTCTAGCTGGTTCATCATTGCCTCTCACTCTTGTGGGTTCCTTGACATGCTGGCTCAGAAAATTCCTTGTTGCCACTTCCAAGAGTTTAGCTCTCCACGTATCTGCACCACCATGTGGGTCCCCATTCTCCCAGTCTATCTTTCCATGGTTGAAATCGCCCATGATTAAGAGTCTGGAGCCATTCCTGCAGGCAACTGAAGCTGCTCTCTCTATTATATTAATGGTTGCCATGTTGTTCCTATCAAACTCCTGTCTTGGTCTTCTGTCATTTAGGGGAGGGTTGTACATGACTGCCACTATTATCTTAGGTCCACCCATTGTTATAGTTCCTGTTATGTAATCTCTGAATCCGTCACAGCCCGGAATTTCCATCTCATCAAAACTCCAGTCCTTCCTTATCAGCAGGGCCACTCCTCCACCTCCTCTCCCTTCCCTCTCTTTCCTTACTATATAGTAGTCCTTTGGAAACACAGCATCTGTTATCACTCCTGACAATTTTGTTTCTGTTAGTCCTACTACATCAGGGTTTTCTTCTTGCACCCTTTCAGCCAGTTCACTTGCTTTATTGGTAATCCCATCAATGTTTGAGTACATTACCTTGAAGCTCACTTTCTTGTATCCAGTTTCACCCTCACTCCCACAAGTGTAGGAAGTTGTTCTATGGTCAATGTTACTTGGGTAGGTCTCCTCCTGTGAGGTAGTTTCCAGGGTTCAGGGGAGGTGGAGTGGGATGGAGGGCTTAGGTCTTNCTACCTAATTATTTACTGATCCATAGCATATATCGGTAGTGTGTTCCTCCTCCTCCAACCACAAGGCCCCTCCTCCTCCCATTGGTCAGTCGCCGCACTAACCACCACTACCTCTCAGGCCTCCACACCTGGGCTCTCTCCTCATCCAGTCTTCCACCTCTTCCACCTATTCCTACCTACACAGAGAACAAGGTATCAATGAAGAGCCTAAGAATCTGGTACACCAATTGTAATGGCATGTCAAACAAAGCACTTGAACTGAGAGAAAGGACTGATGAAACAATCCCCAATATAATAACAATAGTAAATTCTAATTAAACTCAAAAGATGACTAGTGCCATATTCCCCAGACAATACCAGACAGCAAGAAGAGAAAGTAAGGACATGTGAGGCGGTGGAGTGACATCTCTGGTCAAGAGAGAGCGCACACTTGCAGAGGTCACTGGAGTAGGATGTGGACGGTGTTGCAAGAAACATTTGAGTTGAAGGAACAAAAGTAGTGATGGCTGTAATTGTCATTCCCTCGGAGAATCATAGAAGACCAAGAGGAGATTGCATCAATGCAAACATAACTGGCATAAATATACATCGTGTGACTCAATTTCCACTTACATTGATCGCGAAGCTACTGGTAATGGGAGAGTCCAATCACTGGCATAATGATTGGCAATCAATAGATCTGAGAGGGGGAGAAGAAACATGGGAAGCAAAACTAGTGGAAGTTGCAGAAATTCCTTAATACAATATGTAAAGTAAAACACGGAGGCGAGGGAGAGATTAACCCGCAAGATTTGACTAAGTGTTGACACAGCAGAATGAACGTGGAGAACAGTGTGCATGAAGTACCAAAGGGGCAAGTAACCATTGTGTATTAATCTTTGATTACACAGTTATTGTGAGAGCTGTGGCAAGAGGAAGAGAAGAGGGGAGAGAGAAACTGGCTTTCCACATCGCGAGTACCAGAAGAGCAGAGAATGTTGAGAGAAACTACCTCAGGAACACACAAGACAACACAAGGCGTCATGGACAGCCGGGGCAGGGAAGCTGAAAGAAAATGTATACCGCCCAAAGGGATAAAGTAGCTAAGAGAAGATATAGCCATGATTTAATAGGTCATGCTAAGTGGCCAGAAGAAGAAGTAATAGAGCTTGGACAAATGCAGGAAGCACAGAACAAAGAAGAACCCCAACATATAAATGAGAGAGAAATGAACACTCAGAAATATGAAGAGCAGTAGAGAATGAGAATGAGACAGCATCCAAGGCCAAGGATCAACCTCAGCTGCTATATAGCTACTTGAGGAAGGAGATGTCAGTACATGAACAAGTGATCAGGCTTCGTACAAGAGCAGTTGGCCATACAAATAATGACAGGAAGTGTGCGAGGAAAAGTGCTTAAGTCTGAACCAGAACTGTCTGCAGATCTACGATTTCTAAGGGAACAGGTGCTATCGTAAGAAAGACTGATTGAAATTGAAGTGACAGAAGATGAAGAAATAATTAGAGGAATTGGATGTGAAAGGCACAGCCCCGTGACAAGATCTCACCATAGGTCCTGAGAGAGGCAGCTGCACCACTGTGAGGCGTTGATGACTTTGCTATAGTCATCAACGCCTCACTAGAAATGGGGGAACTTTTTGAAATTTTGGAAAGTGGCAGATGTGGTACCTGTATACAAGAAAGGAGGAAGACAGGAACCACTGAGGTACTGTCGGAAAAACCGACACCATTTCCTAACTTTCAATACAATAGGCAGATAATACAGCTGCTGGATTACTACTAACAAATTAACTCAAAGAAAACGAGATTGGAGTAGAATTTTCGTCGGATGAAAACGGGGATATCATTGCCATATGTCACCATTAAATTCATCAGCTAATAATATTGTGATTACTTAAAATATCAGTCTCTGGGACTGTAAACATCATAAAAACATTTCCCTTGAATGAACTTAATTATCAGTTCTAAAATAGATTAAACATAAGGTCTCTTTCCACTTGTTGATAAAACGACATCTGGTGTTGACACCGGAAGTGTGAGTGGCAGCAGCAGACGCCATTAAAGTTAACGTAAACAAAGCCTCGCTGGAGCTCCAAGAAGCTCCGCATTTATTTCCCTGTAGACTCAGTGTTGGGGGATGTAAACAGCTGGCCAGCTTCGTCTACACTAAGGGGAAGTGTTCAGTACCCGATAACCCGCGAACTCTAGTCATTCCTGGCAGTAATGTTAGGTAGAGTAGGCTATACATCGGTGAGAATGCATGACGAGCCACCCAAACAGCGTATTTATTAATTATTAATTAAATCTTATCTAATGAAATAAAATATTTTCCCTTGATATAACTGTCGATTATTGTCAGTGTCTTTTGCGAGGAGAACTTGAAGGGGAAGAAGAATTAGCATCAATTACCTGGTACAAGACGTGACATGTGACTACACCTGCCTCACCCACCACGAGTGTCGGTCTGGGGTGATCAGCCGTGTTCATATCTGGTGTTCTAGGCCATAGCTACCATACACATAAGGCTTCTCCAGTATTTACTAACCAGTGTAGTCTTAACATTGTAGTGAAATGTTTATCAATCGATAATTTCGATTGATTGAAAATTATAAATAATAAACCCCTAGCTTGTGTAGGAAACGATTTGTGGGAAGCAAATCATACAGTCCACGTTAACTTCATACAGTCCTTTATCGAAATAAATTATCGTAAGAAATAAATTAACGTAAGAAATAAATTAATATATAAATTAATAAATTATTAATAAATAAAAAATAAATCTGACAAATCATTTATCCCCACAGGTACAGGCATAATAACACTAGCAAGCATTTCCTGTAAGACATTGGAGAGACAAAACAAACTCTCCTTTGACCTTTGTCTTAAGACAGCTTAGGAAAGCCGTCTTGCTGGTCCGTGAAGGCTCGTGAGTTATGAGACTATGTGCCACAGCTCAACATACGGAGCCGTCATCGTCAACCTGCCTTCAAGACATCTTCCCTAAGCTGTCTGGAGTTAAGGTCAAAGGAAAGTTTCAGGGAATAACTGCCATTTTCTATTCTTTGGAGGCATCAGCAATCAAATATAACACTTACAACCCAGGAACCAGAATTGTTTTACATTGCATAAGTAACCACTGGTAACAGGAAAACTGCTAAAATGTTGGAAGACAGCTTATGTAGCTCCGATATACAGGAAGGGAGACAGACAGGAGGCACTGAACTAGAGGCCAGTGGCCGTAAGCTACATGCCACGTGTGGTGCTGGAGTAACGAGGGAGCACTTTTAGGGACGCGAGATTCAGTGTCACGCTTTTGAACCCTCGTTTTATTTCTGAATCATCGGTTAGGATTCTGTGGTCCAGTGGCTCATCGCCTCCACGTTGATGGAGAGACGAGACTATTAGTAAAAACCAGTAGAACATCTGGAGAGAAGGAATGTTTTAACACGTCACCGGCACGGGTTCAGGGATGGTAAATCTTGCCTTATATGTTTAATACAATTCTAAGACCAGGCGACCAGAATTAGACAAGAAAAAGAGGGGCGGGCAGACTGCATATTTTTGATTTATCAGAAACCATTTGACACAGAGACTATTTAATTCAATTGGAGACGGAGGCATGAGTGACAGGGAAGATACTGCAGTGGATTAGGCAGTACCTAAGCTACAGAAGACCGCAAATTATTGTGAGGGATGAGATCTGAGAGTGGCCACATGGAGTCACTCACAGTGTGAAATTCTCAGAGCAATTCTGTTTCTCACATATATATGTACACGCACTTCCAGAGGGAACAGACTCATTCCTCTCTATGTTTGGGTGATGATATACAATTTGTGAAGTGATTAAGACAGGAAGACAACAAAAGTCTACAAGATGACCCAGACAAACAGAAAGTATAGTCCAAGAAATGGCACGGTGAGTTTAACTCATCTAAATGTAAAATAATGAAACTAGGTGGAGGGAGCAGGAGACCAGAGACAAGATACCAAATAAATTCCTTCTTGAAATGGACAGAGAGAAGGATCAAGGGTTGATATAACACTGAACCTGTCTCTTGAAACCCACAGCAAAGGATATCATTAATGGCAAGACTGGTTAACATAAGAATTGTTTCTAAAAATTTGTATAATCGTTCAAAACCTTGTATGCCACATATGTCAGACCAATCATGGAGTATGCGGCTCCAGTGTGTAGTCCATATTGAGTCAAGCGCAAGACAGATGGAGAAGGTTCAAAGATATGCTACCAAACTATTCTTAGAAGTGCGAGTCATGAGCTCAAAGCAATGGCCACATGAATTAAACGTCACGTTGCTAAAAGACAGAAGAGTTAGGGCAGACATGATTATTGCAATATTATTTAAATGGAATTGATAGGGTAGATAAATACAGATTATGCAGCTTGGGTCGTACTTGCACAAGGGAACATAATTAGAGATTGAGTATCCAAATGAGATAGAAATCAGAAATAATTTTTTCATTTTAAGGGTAATTTACAAATTAAATGAACTAGGAAGTGATGTGGTAAGGCAGACTCCATAGATAGTTTCAAATGTAGATATGACAAAGCACAGTAGGCTCAGGAACCTGTACGCCAATTGACTGACAGTTGAGAGGCGGGACCAACGAGACGAAGCTCAATTCCTATAAGCACACACATACACCAACCCATTCTTCTGTTTAGATAGTAGTTGTGTAACTGTGCACCATAGTATAAAGAGTGACGTTCTAAGCAATTAAATAGTCGTACATTGTACTTTGAGTCCACTTTGAGTCCGACAAAATGAATGTAAACAAGAAACTTAAATTCGTAGGCCTAGTTTAGCAAACATACTTAGTATATTAAGCCTCAGATAGTGAGTAATAGGCCTAGGATGGTTAGGATATCTTAGTTTGTCTTGGCAACACAAGTTGAAAGTAGTTTTCTGGTTTGTCAAAATTCAATAGTACAGATTTCAACTTTCTAAATGCGTTGTACGTCGGTATATGTACTATGGTCGTCATCCTTCCTAGAAGTACTACCACAACATGAGGATGGCCTGCACCATACACAAGGCTCGAAAGGCGGGATCCAAGAGTCAATGCTCGATCCTGCAGACACAAATAGGTGAGTATAAATAGGTGAGTGCACACACACACACACACACACACACACACACACACACACACACACACACACACACACACACACGCACACGCACACGCACACGCACACGCACACACACACGCACACACACACACACACACACACACACACGAAGTTGCAGAGATGGTTGGAGAAATGGCTATTGGAAGTCAACACGAACAAGTGTAAAATTATGGAAATGGGATTATGTGATAGGAGAGCAAAGGGACAGTACATAGTGAAGGAAAATTAACTATCTACCTGTGACGACTCGAGAAAAGAGACCTGGGAGTGTATGTAACACCAAATCTAACTCCTGAGGCACACACAAATAGGAATAACATCGGTGGCGTTCTTTACGCTAGCAAAAATAGAACAACATTCAGGAACCTAAGTAAGGAGGCATTTAGAGCACTTTACACTGCCTACGTGAGACCAGTCTCAGAGTATGCAGTGCCATCATGGAGTCCCCACCTGAAGAAACACATAATAGAATTGGAAAAGCTTCACAAGTTTGCGAAGAGGCTTGTCCCAAAATTGCGAAAGATGGGAGATGAAGTGCTACTGAAAGAACTGAACGTGACGACGGTAGAAAAAAGGAGAGAGAGAGGGGAGAAATGACAGACGTATCATGTCTCTTTAGGGGGATTGACAAACTGGAAATAGATGAAATGTTCACATTGAATACCAATAGAACAAGGAGGCATTGGTGGAAGCTTGAAACTCAGATCATTTATAGCGTTAAAAAATTTTCATCTAGCGAAAGAGTAGTGGAAAAATGGAATGAATTTAAGCCAAAATGGCCAGAGAGGAAAGTGTCAGTGAGCGAGGAGGCTTGAGACTGGAGAGGTGTAACCAGTGGGCTCCCACAGGGCTCCATCCTGGCCCCGCTGGTGTCTGTCAACGACCACCGGGACGGAGTGGCCGCGGACATGTCAATGTTGCCACTTCATGCATAGCTTTTTTTTCTTTTTTTTTCAGGGATACCTCCCGCTCCGTTTCCATCTTACCCGACGGCTCTAAGTCCGCGGACGGTGTGGACTGCTCCGTTGTTTTTCCTGACCGCACTTGTATGTGTTGCCTGCCTTCGGAGACTAGCATCTTCACAGCGGAACTTTATGCTGTTCTCCATGCTCTCTGTCTCCTGCTTTCTCGTTGTCAATCCTTCTTTGTGATTGTCGTTGACTCTCGTGGTGCCCTCGTGCCTTTTGAGTCCTTTAATCCTGTCCATCCGGTAGTCGTCGAGATTCAACATTGGCTGTTTTTTATTTCTAGTAAATTTAAATCCGTAGAGTTTTAATGGGTTCACATCCAGCTTTTTTATGACTAACCATCCTGCGAGATGGGGACTTATTACCACTGCTGCCTTATTCAATCTTGTGTTGATGATATCCTCATAATGCACCCAGTCTGCCAGTGCAGACTACTGATCACATGCCTCTGTATGACTAACCATCCTGTGTGATTTTTTTTTTTAGCATCACGTAGCTAGCTCTTTGACACTGTACTCCCCTTCATATAGTCTAGGGCAGCTGCACTAATGCAGATGTACCTAATGTTTGTTACCTAATGTTTGTTATTAAAAAAACTAAAAAAAAAATTGTTTCATTAAATGAGCGTGCGGATGCTGCCGCTAGTATTAAAGGCTATCTGCTCTTGTCCCTTTCCCGTAAAGTTATTCCTTTTTCCGACTTTTATCCGGTTATTCATTCCTCTATCCTTGCCCGTTAGCAGAGTTGTTGGTCTTCTGTTGTTGGTAACAAACTGCGTACTCTTAAGCGTTGTGTGTCCCTGTGGCCGTTCTCCTGCCACCCAAACCGGCGGTGGGAAACGGCTCTGGCGAGGTTGCATCTTGGCCATACTCGCTTAACTCATGGTCACTTGATGGAGTGCCGCCCATCTCCTTATTGTTCAAATTGCATTGTCCCTCTTACGGTCGTACATATCCTTGTTGAATGTCCTGACTTCCAGGACGAGCGCGTGTCTTGCTTTCCGACCGTCCCTCGCAGTCACTTGTCCCTCGATAGAATTCTTGGTGAATCGGATACTTTTGATATCGTTCGCCTTGTGCTTTTCTGTTCTCGTATTGGCATCGTTGGAGATATTTAGCGCCTTCTGATTATTCCGAGCATTTGATGGTGCTACATGGCCTTCCCGGCTTGGTGCTTTCTGTTGATAATTACTTACTTTTTAGGGATATTTCTGCGCTGGCCCTAAGCCTCTGGCTGGTCCACCAGGACACGAGGAGTGTGTTCAGGCTAAGGAAGAGTGTGTACAGGCTGAGGAACAGTGTGTGCAGGCTGAGGAGGAGTGTGTGCAGGCTGAGGAGGAGTGTGTACAGGCTGAGGAACAGTGTGTGCAGGCTGAGGAGTGTGTGCAGGCTGAGGAGGAGTGTGTACAGGCTGAGGAGGAGTGTGTGCAGGCTGAGGAGTGTGTACAGGCTGAGGAGGAGTGTGTACAGGCTGAGGAGGAGTGTGTGCAGGCTGAGGAGTGTGTACAGGCTGAGGAGGAGTGTGTACAGGCTGAGGAGGAGTGTGTGCAGGCTGAGGAGTGTGTACAGGCTGAGGAGGAGTGTGTACAGGCTGAGGAGGAGTGTGTACAGGCTGAGGAGGAGTGTGTACAGGCTGAGGAGTGTGTGTAGGCTGAGGAGTGTGTACAGGCTGAGGAGGAGTGTGTACAGGCTGAGGAAGAGTGTGTACAGGCTGAGGAGGAGTGTGTGCAGGCTGAGGAGGAGTGTGTGCAGGCTGAGGAGTGTGTACAGGGTGAGGAGGAGTGTGTGCAGGCTGAGGAGTGTGTACAGGCTGAGGAGGAGTGTGTACAGGCTGAGGAGTGTGTGTAGGCTGAGGAGTGTGTACAGGCTGAGGAGGAGTGTGTACAGGCTGAGGAGTGTGTGTAGGCTGAGGAGTGTGTGTAGGCTGAGGAGTGTGTACAGGCTGAGGAGGAGTGTGTACAGGCTGAGGAGGAGTGTGTACAGGCTGAGAAGTGTGTACAGGCTGAGGAGGAGTGTGTACAGGCTGAGGAGGAGTGTGTACAGGCTGAGGAGGAGTGTGTACAGGCTGAGGAGGAGTGTGTACAGGCTGAGGAGGAGTGTGTACAGGCTGAGGAGTGTGTACAAGCTGAGGAGTGTGTGTACAGGCTGAGGAGTGTGTACAGGCTGAGGAGTGTGTACAGGCTGAGGAGTGTGTGCAGGCTGAGGAGTGTGTACAGGCTGAGGAGGAGTGTGTACAGGCTGAGGAGTGTGTGTAGGCTGAGGAGTGTGTACAGGCTGAGGAGGAGTGTGTACAGGCTGAGGAGTGTGTGTAGGCTGAGGAGTGTGTGTAGGCTGAGGAGTGTGTACAGGCTGAGGAGGAGTGTGTACAGGCTGAGGAGGAGTGTGTACAGGCTGAGAAGTGTGTACAGGCTGAGGAGGAGTGTGTACAGGCTGAGGAGGAGTGTGTACAGGCTGAGGAGGAGTGTGTACAGGCTGAGGAGGAGTGTGTACAGGCTGAGGAGGAGTGTGTACAGGCTGAGGAGTGTGTACAAGCTGAGGAGTGTGTGTACAGGCTGAGGAGGAGTGTGTACAGGCTGAGGAGTGTGTGTACAGGCTGAGGAGGAGTGTGTACAGGCTGAGGAGGAGTGTGTACAGGCTGAGGAGGAGTGTGTACAGGCTGAGGAGGAGTGTGTACAGGCTGAGGAGTGTGTGTACAGTCTGAGGAGTGTGTGTACAGGCTGAGGAGTGTGTACAGGCTGAGGAGTGTGTGTACAGGCTGAGGAGTGTGTGTACAGGCTGAGGAGTGTGTGTACAGGCTGAGGAGTGTGTGTACAGGCTGAGGAGTGTGTGTACAGGCTGAGGAGGAGTGTGTACAGGCTGAGGAGGAGTGTGTACAGGCTGAGGAGTGTGTGCAGGCTGAGGAGTGTGTGCAGGCTGAGGAGGAGTGTGTACAGGCTGAGGAGGAGTGTGTACAGGCTGAGGAGGAGTGTGTACAGGCTGAGGAGGAGTGTGTACAGGCTGAGGAGGAGTGTGTACAGGCTGAGGAGGAGTGTGTACAGGCTGAGGAGGAGTGTGTACAGGCTGAGGAGGAGTGTGTGCAGGCTGAGGAGGAGTGTGTACAGGCTGAGGAGGAGTGTGTACAGGCTGAGGAGGAGTGTGTGCAGGCTGAGGGGGAGTGTGTACAGGCTGAGGAGGAGTGTGTGCAGGCTGAGGAGGAGTGTGTGCAGGCTGAGGAAGAGTGTGTGCAGGCTGAGGAAGAGTGTGTGCAGGCTGAGGAGTGTGTGCAGGCTGAGGAGGAGTGTGTGCAGGCTGAGGAGTGTGTACAGGCTGAAGAGTGTGTGCAGGCTGAGGAGGAGTGTGTACAGGC
>WNGS01161059.1:16659-30313 GCA_020271785.1 Procambarus virginalis | reverse complement strand
AATTCCTTAATACAATATGTAAAGAAAAACACGGAGGCGAGGGGAGAGTTAACCCGCAAGATTTGACTAAGTGTTGACACAGCAGATGAAACGTGGAGAACAGTGTGCATGAAGTACCAAAGGGCAAGTAACCATTGTGTATTAATCTTTGTTACACAGTTATTGTGAGAGCTGTGGCAAGAGGAAGAGAAGAGGGGAGAGAGAAACTGGCTTTCCACATCGCGAGTACCAGAAGAGCAGAGAATGTTGAGAGAAACTACCTCAGGAACACACAAGACAACACAAGGCGTCATGGACAGCCGGGGCAGGGAAGCTGAAAGAAAATGTATACCGCCCAAAGGGATAAAGTAGCTAAGAGAAGATATAGCCTGATTTAATAGGTCATGCTAAGTGGCCAGAAGAAGAAGTAATAGAGCTTGGACAAATGCAGGAAGCACAGAACAAAGAAGAACCCCAACATATAAATGAGAGAGAAATGAACACTCAGAAATATGAAGAGCAGTAGAGAATGAGAATGAGACAGCATCCAAGGCCAAGGATCAACCTCAGCTGCTATATAGCTACTTGAGGAAGAGATGTCAGTACATGAACAAGTGATCAGGCTTCGTACAAGAGCAGTTGGCCATACAAATAATGACGGAAGTGTGCGAGGAAAAGTGTTTAAGTCTGAACCAGAACTGTCTGCAGATCTACGATTTCTAAGGGAACAGGTGCTATCGTAAGAAAGATGATTGAAATTGAAGTGACAGAAGATGAAGAAATAATTAGAGGAATTGGATGTGAAAGGCACAGCCCCGTGACAAGATCTCACCATACCATGAGAGGAGCAGGCAGCTGCACCACTGTGAGGCGTTGATGACTTTGCTATAGTCATCAACGCCTCACTAGAAATGGGGGAACTTTTTGAAATTTTGGAAAGTGGCAGATGTGGTACCTGTATACAAGAAAGGAGGAAGACAGGAACCACTGAGGTACTGTCGGAAAAACCGACACCATTTCCTAACTTTCAATACAATAGGCAGATAATACAGCTGCTGAATTACTACTAACAAATTAACTCAAAGAAAACGAGATTGGAGTAGAATTTTCGTCGGATGAAAACGGGGATATCATTGCCATATGTCACCATTAAATTCATCAGCTAATAATATTGTGATTACTTAAAATATCAGTCTCTGGGACTGTAAACATCATAAAAACATTTCCCTTGAATGAACTTAATTATCAGTTCTAAAATAGATTAAACATAAGGTCTCTTTCCACTTGTTGATAAAACGACATCTGGTGTTGACACGGAAGTGTGAGTGGCAGCAGCAGACGCCATTAATTAAAGTTAACGTAAACAAAGCCTCGCTGGAGCTCCAAGAAGCTCCGCATTTATTTCCCTGTAGACTCAGTGTTGGGGGATGTAAACAGCTGGCCAGCTTCGTCTACACTAAGGGGAAGTGTTCAGTACCCGATAACCCGCGAACTCTAGTCATTCCTGGCAGTAATGTTAGGTAGAGTAGGCTATACACCGGTGAGAATGCATGACGAGCCACCCAACAGCGTATTTATTAATTATTAATTAAATCTTATCTAATGAAATAAAATATTTTCCCTTGATATAACTGTCGATTATTGTCAGTGTCTTTTGCGAGGAGAACTTGAAGGGGAAGAAGAATTAGCATCAATTACCTGGTACAAGACGTGACATGTGACTACACCTGCCTCACCCACCACGAGTGTCGGTCTGGGGTGATCAGCCGTGTTCATATCTGGTGTTCTAGGCCATAGCTACCATACACATAAGCCTTCTCCAGTATTTACTAACCAGTGTAGTCTTAACATTGTAGTGAAATGTTTATCAATCGATAATTTCGATTGATTGAAAATTATAAATAATAAACCCCTAGCTTGTGTAGGAAGCGATTTGTGGGAAGCAAATCATACAGTCCACGTTAACTTCATACAGTCCTTTATCGAAATAAATTATCGTAAGAAATAAATTAACGTAAGAAATAAATTAATATATAAATTAATAAATTATTAATAAATAAAAAATAAATCTGACAAATCATTTATCCCCACAGGTACAGGCATAATAACACTAGCAAGCATTTCCTGTAAGACATTGGAGAGACTAAACAAACTCTCCTTTGACCTTTGTCTTAAGACAGCTTAGGAAAGCCGTCTTGCTGGTCCGTGAAGGCTCGTGAGTTATGAGACTATGTGCCACAGCTCAACATACGGAGCCGTCATCGTCAACCTGCCTTCAAGACGTCTTCCCTAAGCTGTCTGGAGTTAAGGTCAAAGGAAAGTTTCAGGGAATAACTGCCATTTTCTATTCTTTGGAGGCATAAGCAATCAAATATAACACTTACAACCCAGGAACCAGAATTGTTTTACATTGCATAAGTAACCACTGGTAACAGGAAAACTGCTAAAATGTTGGAAGACAGCTTATGTAGCTCCGATATACAGGAAGGGAGACAGACAGGAGGCACTGAACTAGAGGCCAGTGGCCGTAAGCTACATGCCACGTGTGGTGCTGGAGTAACGAGGGAGCACTTTTAGGGACGCGAGATTCAGTGTCACGCTTTTGAACCCTCGGTTTATTTCTGAATCATCGGTTATGATTCTGTGGTCCAGTGGCTCATCGCCTCCACGTTGATGGAGAGACGAGACTATTAGTAAAAACCAGTAGAACATCTGGAGAGAAGGAATGTTGTAACACGTCACCGGCACGGGTTCAGGGATGGTAAATCTTGCCTTATATGTTTAATACAATTCTAAGACCAGGCGACCAGAATTAGACAAGAAAAAGAGGGGCGGGCAGACTGCATATTTTTGATTTATCAGAAACCATTTGACACAGAGACTATTTAATTCAATTGGAGACGGAGGCATGAGTGACAGGGAAGATACTGCAGTGGATTAGGCAGTACCTAAGCTACAGAAGACCGCAAATTATTGTGAAGGATGAGATCTGAGAGTGGCCAGATGGAGTCACTCACAGTGTGAAATTCTCAGAGCAATTCTGTTTCTCACATATATATGTACACGCACTTCCAGAGGGAACAGACTCATTCCTCTCTATGTTTGGGTAATGATATACAATTTGTGAAGTGATTAAGACAGGAAGACAACAAAAGTCTACAAGATGACCCAGACAAACAGAAAGTATAGTCCAAGAAATGGCACGTTGAGTTTAACTCATCTAAATGTAAAATAATGAAACTAGGTGGAGGGAGCAGGAGACCAGAGACAAGATACCAAATAAATTCCTTCTTGAAATGGACAGAGAGAAGGATCAAGGGGTGATATAACACTGAACCTGTCTCTTGAAACCCACAGCAAAGGATATCATTAATGGCAAGACTGGTTAACATAAGAATTGTTTCTAAAAATTTGTATAATCGTTCAGAACCTTGTATGCCACATATGTCAGACCAATCATGGAGTATGCGGCTCCAGTGTGTAGTCCATATTGAGTCAAGCGCAAGACAGATGGAGAAGGTTCAAAGATATGCTACCAAACTATTCTTAGAAGTGCGAGTCATGAGCTCAAAGCAATGGCCACATGAATTAAACCTCACGTTGCTAAAAGACAGAAGAGTTAGGGCAGACATGATTATTGCAATATTATTTAAATGGAATTGATAGGGTAGATAAATACAGACTATGCAGCTTGGGTCGTACTTGCACAAGGGAACACAATTGGAGATTGAGTATCCAAATGAGATAGAAATCAGAAATATTTTTTTCATTTTAAGGGTAATTTACAAATTAAATGAACTAGGAAGTGCTGTGGTTAAGGCAGACTCCATAGTTAGTTTCAAATGTAGATATGACAAAGCACAGTAGGCTCAGGAACCTGTACGCCAATTGACTGACAGTTGAGAGGCGGGACCAAAGAGACGAAGCTCAATTCCTATAATCACAATCAGATAAGCACACACACACACCAACCCATTCTTCTGTTTAGATAGTAGTTGTGTAACTGTGCACCATAGTATAAAGAGTGACGTTCTAAGCAATTAAATAGTCGTACATTGTACTTTGAGTCCACTTTGAGTCCGACAAAATGAATGTAAACAAGAAACTTAAATTCGTAGGCCTAGTTTAGCAAACATACTTAGTATACTAAGCCTCAGATAGTGAGTAATAGGCCTAGGATGGTTAGGATATCTTAGTTTGTCTTGGCAACACAAGTTGAAAGTCGTTTTCTGGTTTGTCAAAATTCAATAGCACAGATTTCAACTTTCTAAATGCGTTGTACGTCGGTATATGTACTATGGTCCTCATCCTTCCTAGAAGTACTACCACAACATGAGGATGGCCTGCACCATACACAAGGCTCGAAAGGCGGGATCCAAGAGTCAATGCTCGATCCTGCAGACACAAATAGGTGAGTATAAATAGGTGAGTACACACACACACACACACACACACACACACACACACACACACACACACACACACACACGCACACACACACACACACACACACACACACACACGCACACACACGCACACGCACACACACACACACACACACACACACACACACACACACACACACACACACACACACACACACACACGAAGTTGCCGAGATGGTTGGAGAAATGGCTACTGGAAGTCAACACGAACAAGTGTAAAATTATGGAAATGGGATTATGTGATAGGAGAGCAAAGGGACAGTACATAGTGAAGGAAAATTAACTGCCTACCTGTGACGACTCGAGAAAAGAGACCTGGGAGTGTATGTAACACCAAATCTAACTCCTGAGGCACACACAAATAGGAATAACATCAGTGGCGTTCTTTACGCTAGCAAAAATAGAACAACATTCAGGAACCTAAGTAAGGAGGCATTTAGAGCACTTTACACTGCCTACGTGAGACCAGTCTCAGAGTATGCAGTGCCATCATGGAGCCCCCACCTGAAGAAAAACATAATAAAATTGGAAAAGCTTCACAAGTTTGCGACGAGTCTTGTCCCAAAATTGCGAAAGATGAGAGATGAAGTGCTACTGAAAGAACTGAACGTGACGACGGTAGAAAAAAGGAGAGAGAGAGGGGAGAAATGACAGACGTATCATGTCTCTTTAGGGGGATTGACAAACTGGAAATAGATGAAATGTTCACATTGAATACCATTAGAACAAGGAGGCATTGGTGGATGCTTGAAACTCAGATGATTTATAGCGTTAAAAAATTTTCATCTAGCGAAAGAGTAGTGGAAAAATGGAATGAATTTAAGCCAAAATGGCCAGAGAGGAAAGTGTCAGTGAGCGAGGAGGCTTGAGACTGGAGAGGTGTAACCAGTGGGCTCCCACAGGGCTCCATCCTGGCCCCGCTGGTGTCTGTCAACGACCACCGGAACGGAGTGGCCGCGGACATGTCAATGTTGCCACTTCATGCATAGCTTTTTTTCCTTTTTTTTTCAGGGATACCTCCCGCTACGTTTGCATCTTACCCGACAGCTCTAAGTCCGCGGACGGTGTGGACTGCTCCGTTGTTTTTCCTGACCGCACTTGTATGTGTTGCCTGCCTTCGGAGACTAGCATCTTCACAGCGGAACTTTATGCTGTTCTCCATGCTCTCTGTCTCCTGCTTTCTCGTTGTCAATCCTTCTTTGTGATTGTCGTTGACTCTCGTAGTGCCCTCGTGCCTTTTGGGTCATTTAATCCTGTCCATCCGGTAGTCGTCGAGATTCAACATTGGCTGTTTTTATTTCTAGTAAATTTAAATCCGTAGAGTTTTAATGGGTTCACAGCCAGCTTTTTTATGACTAACCATCCTGTGTGATGGGGATTATATAGCATCACGCAGTTAGCTTTTTTGACACATTGTACACACTTCATATAGTCTAGGGCAGCTGCACTTAGGCAGATGTACCTCATGTATTAAAAAAAAAAAAAAAATTGTTTCTTTAAATGAGCGTGCGGATGCTGCCTCTAGTAT
The DNA here is from genome assembly GCA_020271785.1 of Procambarus virginalis. Taxonomy (NCBI): domain Eukaryota; kingdom Metazoa; phylum Arthropoda; class Malacostraca; order Decapoda; family Cambaridae; genus Procambarus; species Procambarus virginalis. Next base: position 24,361 of record WNGS01161059.1, on the reverse strand, counting down.
TAAAGGCTATCTACTCTTGTCCCGTTTTCCGTAAAGGTATTCCTTTTTCCGACATTTATCCGGTTATTCATTCCTCTATCCTTGCCCGTTGGCAGAGTTGTTGGTCTTCTGTTGTTGGTAACAAACTGCGTGCTCTTAAGCGTTGTGTGTCCCTGTGGCCGTTCTCCTGCCACCCAAACCGGCGGTGAGAAACGGCTCTAGTGAGGTTGCATCTTGGCCATACTCGCTTAACTCAGGTCACTTGATGGAGCGCCGCCCATCTCCTTATTGTTCAAATTGCATTGTCCCTCTTACGGTCGTACATATCCTTGTTGAATGTCCTGACTTCCAGGACGAGCGCGTGTCTTGCTTTCCGACCGTCCCTCGCGGTCACTTGTCCCTCGATAGAATTCTTGGTGAATCGGATACTTTTGATATCGTTCGACTTATGCTTTTCTGTTCTCGTATTGGCATCGTTGGAGATGTTTAGCGCCTTCTGATTATTCCGCGCATTTGATGGTGCTACATGGCCTTCCCGGCTTGGTGCTTCTGTTGATAATTACTTACTTTTTAGGGATATTTCTGCGCTGGCCCTAAGCCTCTGGCTGGTCCACCAGGACACGAGGAGTGTGTTCAGGTTGAGGAAGAGTGTGTACAGTCTGAGGAAGAGTGTGTACAGGCTGAGGAGGAGTGTGTGCAGGCTGAGGAGGAGTGTGTACAGGCTGAGGAAGAGATGTGTGCAGGCTGAGGAGTGTGGCACAGGCTGAGGAAGAGGTGTACAGGCTGAGGAGGAGTGTGACAGGCTGAGGAAGAGTGTGTACAGGATGAGGAGGAGTGTGTACAGGCTGAGGAGGAGTGTGCACGGCTGAGGAGTGTGTACAGGCTGAGGAGGAGTGTGTACAGCTGAGGAAGAGTGTGTGCAGGCTGAGGAGTGTGTACAGGCTGAGGAGGAGTGTGTACAGGCTGAGGAGGAGTGTGTGCAGGCTGAGGAACAGTGTGTACAGGCTGAGGAACAGTGTGTACAGGCTGCGGAGGAGTGTGTGACAGGCTGATGGAAGATTGTAGCCAGGCTGAGGAGAGAGTGTGTAGCTGGCTGAGGAAGAGTGTGTACAGAGGTGAGGAAGAGTGTGTGTAGGCTGAGGAGGAGAGTGTGTAAAGGCTGAGGAGGAGTGTGTGCAGGCTGAGGAACGAGTGTGTACAGGCTGGGGAAGGGTGTAACAGGCTGAGGACTGTGTACAGGCTGAGGAAGAGTGTGTACAAGGCTGAGGAAGAGTGTGTACAGGCTGAGGAAGAGTGTGGTAAGGCTGAGGAGTGTGTGAGGCTGAGGAGTGTGTGCTAGGCTGAGGAAGATGTGTGTAGGCTGAGAGGAGTGTGTAGGCTGAGGAGGTGTGTAAGGCTGAGGAGAGTGTGTGCAGTTAGGACAGTGGTACGGCAGGAAGTGTGTGTAGGCTGAGGAGGGTGTGTACAGGCTGAGGAGATGTGTGTACGGCTGAGAAGAGTGTGTACGAGGCTGAGGAGATGTGTGTACAGGCTGAGGAGGTGTGTACGGCTGAGGAGGAGTGTGTGTAGAGCTGAGGAGAGTGTGTGAGGCTGAGAGAGTGTGTGAGGCTGATGAGAGTGTGTCAGGCTGATGAGAGTGTGTACAGGCTGAGGAAGAGTGTGTACGGCTGAGGAAAGTGTGTACAGGCTGAGGAGGAGTGTGTACAGGCTGAGGAAGAGTGTGATAAAGGCTGAGGAGAGTGTGTCAATGTAGTGAGGTGAGGTGATGTCATGGAGAGAAGAGTGGTGTGCAGGCAGAGGAGTAAGTGTGTAAGCCTAGGCTGAGGTCAGGCGTGAGGACTAGTGAAGAGCTGGTGACAGGCTGAGGACACATGTCGGATCTGTGGAACAAAGTGAGCTGTGACAAGCTGAGGAAGCTGTGTGTGCAAGGCTGAGGAAGAGTGTTGTGTCAGGCTGAGGAGTGTGTGCAGGCTGAGGAGGAGTGTGTGCAGGCTGAGGAACAGTGTGTGCAGGCTGAGAAAGTGTGTGACAGGCTGAGAAGAGTGTGTGCAGGCTGAAGAAGAGTGTGTGCAGGCGGAGGAACAGTGGTATGGCAGAATGTTCAGGCTGAGGAACAGTGTGTCCAGGCTGATGAGGATGATTGATAAGACCAGGCTGAGGAAAGTTTGTCATGCATTGAGGAAAGAGTGTGTCAAGGGCGAGGAAAAGATAATGAAAGGTGAGGCTGAGGAGATCGCTGGCAGGCTAGGGAACAGATGTGATAGGCTGGGACAGTTTCACTGAGACATAATGTAGTGTGCAAGGCATGAGAGTAACGGTTGTGTCAGTCAAGAGCTGAAAGAAGTGTGTACAAGGCCACCCCGAGGCAAGAAAGTGGAAGCAAAGTAGGTGTTGACAGTGCTGAGTGAACAGTGTTAAGGCTAGGGTGTGGTCAGGCGGAAATGTTCAGCTGAGAGAGTGTGTGCAGGCTTGATAGTGAGCTAGAGAGGTGGCAGGCTAGGGATGGAGAGAAGCTGAGACAGTGTGTGCAGGATGAGGAAGAGTGTGTGCAGGCTGAGAAACGTGTGTGCCAGAGGCTGAGGAACAGTGTGAGAGGCTAGGAACAGGTGTGTCAGCTGAGAAACAGTGTGTCAGGCTGAGGGAACAGTGTGTACAGGCTGAGGAACAGTGTGTGCAGGCTGAGGAACGTGTGTGCAGGTGAGGAACATCTGTGTCAGAGCTGAGTGAGGAGTGTGTGCAGGCTGAGGAGAGTGTGTGCAGGCTGAGGCGGAGTGTGTGCAGGCTGAGGCAGGAGTGTGTGCAGGCTGATGAAGAGTTGTACAGGCTGAGGAAGAGTGTGTGCAGGCTGAGGAGGAGTGTGTATAGGCTGAGGAACAGTGTGTAAAGGCTGAGGAGGAGTGTGTGCAGAGTGAGGAACAGTGTGTACAGGCTGAGGAAGAGTGGTGTACAGGCTGAGGAGGAGTGTGTGCAGGCTGAGGAGTGTGTGCAGGCGGTGAGGAAGAGTGTGTGCAGGCTGAGGAGGAGTGTGTGCAGGCTGAGGAACAGTGTGTGCAGGCTGAGGAAGAGTTGTGCAGGCTGAGGAACAGTGTGTGCAGGCTGAGGAACAGTGTGTGCAGGCTGAGGAACAGTGTGTGCAGGCTGAGGAACAGTGTGTGCAGGCTGAGGTAAGAGTGTGTGCAGGCTGAGGAAGAGTGTGCTGCAGGCTGAGGGACAGTGTGTGCAGGCTGAGGAACAGTGTGTGCAGGCTGAGGAGGAGTTTGTGCAGGCTGAGGAAGAGTGTGTTCAGGCTGAGGAACTGTGTGTGCAGGCTGAGGAACAGTGTGTGCAGGCTGAGGAGTGAGTGTGTGCAGGCTGAGGAACAGTGTGTGCAGGCTGAGGAATAGGTGTGTGCAGGCTGAGGAACAGTGTGTGCAGGCTGAGGAAGAGTGTGTGCAGGCTGCTGAAGCGTGTGTGCAGGCTGAGGAACAGTGTGTGCAGGCTGAGGAACAGTGTGTGCAGGCTGAGGAACAGTGTGTGCAGGCTGAAGAACAGTGTGTGCGGCGTGAGGAACAGTGTGTGCAGGCTGAGAAGAGTGTGTGCATGCTGAGGAAGAGTGTGTGCAGGCTGAGGAGTGTGTGCAGGCTGAAGAACAGTGTGTGCAGGTTGAGGAAGAGTGTGTGCAGGCTGAGGAAGAGTGTGTGCAGGCTGAGGAACAGTGTGTACGGCTAAGGAACAGTGTGTAACAGCTGAGGAACAGTGTGTACAGGCTGAGGAACAGTGTGTACAGGCTGAGGAACGTGTGTGCGGCTGAGGAACTGTGTGTGCAGGCTGAGGAACATTGTGTACAGCTGAGGAGGAGTGTGTGCAGGCTGAGGGGGAGTGTGTGCAGGCTGAGGCGGAGTGTGTGCAGGCTGAGGAGGAGTGTGTGCAGGCTGATGTAAGAGTGTGTACAGGCTGAGGAAGAGTGTGTGCCAGGCTGAGGAGGAGTGTGTGCAGGCGAGGACAGTGTGTACAGGCTGAGGAGGAGTGTGTGCAGGCTGAGGAAACAGTGTGTACAGGCTGAGGAGAAGTGTATGCAGGCTGAGGAGGAGTGTGCGCAGGCTGAGGAACAGTGTGTGCAGGCTTGAGGAGGAGTGTGTGCAGGCTGAGGAGGAGTGTGTGCAGGCTGAGGGACAGTGTGTGCAGGCTGAGGAGGAGTGTGTGCAGGCTGAGGAACAGTGTGTACAGGCTGAGGAGGAGTGGTGTGCAGGCTGAGGAACGTGTGTGCAGGCTGAGAGGAGTGTGTACAGGCTGAGGAGGAGTGTGTACAGGGTGAGAAGGAGTGTGTGCAGGCTGAGGCGGAGTGTGTGCAGGCTGAGGCAGAGTGTGTGCAGGCTGAGAACAGTGTGTGCAGGCTGAGGAAGAGTGTGTGCAGGCTGAGAAACAGTGGGTGCAGGCTGAGGAACAGTGGGTGCAGGCTGAGGAACAGTGTGTGCAGGCTGAGGAGGAGTGGTGTGCAGGCTGAGGAAGAGTGTGTCCAGGCTGAGGAACAGTGTGTGCAGGATGAGGAGCAGTGGGTGCAGGCTGAGGAAGAGTGTGTGCAGGCTGAGGAGGAGTGTGTGCAGGCTGAGGAACAGTGTGTGCAGGCTGAGGAACAGTGTGTGCAGGCTGAGGAAGAGTGTGTGCAGGCTGAGGAACAGTGTGTGTAGGCTGAGGAAGAGTGTGTGCAGGCTGAGGAACATGTGTGCAGGCTGAGGAACAGTGTGTGCAGGCTGAGGAACAGGGTGTGCAGGCTGAGGAACATTGTGTGCAGGCTGAGGAATGAGGGTGTGCAGGCTGAGGAAGAGTGTGTGCAGGCTGAGGAGTGTGTGCAGGCTGAAGAACAGTGTGTGCAGTCTGAGGAAGAGTGTGTGCAGGCTGAGGAACAGTGGTGTGCAGGCTGAGGAACAGTGTGTACAGGCCTAAGGAACAGTGTGTACAGGCTGAGGAACAGTTGTACAGGCTGAGGAACAGTGTGTACAGGCTGAGGAACAGTGTGTACAGGCTGAGGAACAGTGTGTGCAGGCTGAGGAACAGTGTGTACAGGCTGAGGAACAGTGTGTGCAGGCTGAGGAACAGTGTGTACAGGCTGAGGAGGAGTGTGTGCAGGCTGAGGAGGATGGTGTGTGCAGGCTGAGGCGGGTGTGTGCAGGCTGAGGAGTGTGTGCAGGCTGATGAAGAGTGTGTACAGGCTGAGGAAGAGTGTGTGCAGGCTGAGGAGGAGTGGTGTGCAGGCTGAGGAACAGTGTGTACAGGCTGAGGAGGAGTGTGTGCAGGCTGAGGAACAGTGTGTACAGGCTGAGGAGAAGTGTATGCAGGCTGAGGAGGAGTGTGTGCAGGCTGAGAACAGTGTGTGCAGGCTGAGGAGGAGTGTGTGCAGGCTGAGGAGGAGTGTGTGCAGGCTGAGGCACAGTGTGTACAGGCTGAGGAGTGTGTGCAGGCTGAGGAACAGTGTGTACAGGCTGAGGAGGAGTGGGTACAGGCTGAGGAGGAGTGTGTGCAGGCTGAGGAGGAGTGTGTGCAGGCTGAGGAGGAGTGTGTGCAGGCTGAGAACAGTGTGTGCAGGCTGAGGAACAGTGTGTGCAGGGCTGAGGAGGAGTGTGTACAGGCTGAGGAAGAATGTGTGCAGGCTGAGGAAGAGTGTGTGCAGGCTGAGGAAGAGTGTGTGCAGGCTGAGGAAGAGTGTGTGCAGGCTGAGGAAGAGTGTGGCAGGCTGAGGAAGAGTGTGTGCAGCCTGAGGAACAGTGTGTGCAGGCTGAGGAACAGCGTGTACAGGCTGAGGAACAGTGTGTACAGGCGAGGAACAGTGTGTACAGGGCTGAGGAACAGTGTGTACAGGCTGAGGAATAGTGTGTGCAGGCTGAGGAACGGTGTGTGCAGGCTGAGGAACCGTGTGTGCAGGCTGAGGAACAGTGTGTACAGGCTGAGGAGGAGTGTGTGCAGGCTGAGGAGGAGTGTGTGCAGGCTGAGGCGGAGTGTGTGCAGGCTGAGGAGGAGTGTGTGCAGGCTGATGAAGAGTGGTGTACAGGCTGAGGAAGAGTGTGTGGAGGCTGAGGAGTGTGTGCAGGCTGAGGAACAGTGTGTACAGGCTGAGGAGGAGTGTGCGCAGGCTGAGGAACAGTGTGTACAGGCTGAGGAGAAGTGTATGCAGGCTGAGGAGGAGTGTGTGCAGGCTGAGGAACAGTGTGTGCAGGGCTGAGGAGGAGTGGTGTGCAGGCTGAGGAGGAGTGTGTGCAGGCTGAGGAACAGTGTGTGCAGGCTGAGGAGGAGTGTGTGCAGGCTGAGGAACAGTGTGTACAGGCTAAGGAGGAGTGTGCGCAGGCTGAGGGACAGTGTGTACAGGCTGAGGAGGAGTTGTGTACAGGCTGAGGAGGAGTGTGTACAGGCTGAGGAGGAGTGTGTGCAGGCTGAGGAGGAGTGTGTGCAGGCTGAGGAGGAGTGTGTGCAGGCTGAGGAACATGTGTGCAGGCTGAGGAGGAGTGTGTACAGGCTGAGGAAGAGTGTGGTGCAGGCTGAGGAAGAGTGTGTGCAGGCTGAGAAGAGGTGTGTGCAGGCTGAGGAAGAGTGTGTGCAGGCTGAGGAAGAGTGTGTTCAGGCTGAGGAAGAGTGTGTGCAGGCTGAGGAGGAGTGTGTGCAGGCTGAGGGGGAGTGTGTGCAGGCTGAGGAAGAGTGTGTGCAGGCTGAGGAAGAGTGGTGTGCAGGCTGAGGAAGAGTGTGTGCAGGCTGAGGAAGAGTGTGTGCAGGCTGAGGAGTGTGTGCAGGCTGAAGACCAGTGTGTGCAGGCTGAGGAAGAGTGTTTGCAGGCTGAGGAACTGTGTGTGCAGGCTGAGGAACAGTGTGTACAGGCTGAGGAACAGTGTGTACAGGCTGAGGAACAGTGTGTACAGGCTGAGGAACAGTGTGTACAGGCTGAGGAACAGTGTGTGCAGGCTGAGGAACAGTGTGTACAGGCTGAGGAACAGTGTGTGCAGGCTGAGGAACAGTGTGTACAGGCTGAGGACCAGTGTGTACAGGGTGAGAAGGAGTGTGTGCACGCTGAGGAGGAGTGTGTGCAGGCTGAGGAGGAGTTTGTGCAGGCTGAGGAGGAGTGTGTGCAAGCTGATGAGAGTGTGTACAGGCTGAGGAAGAGTGTGTGCAGGCTGAGGAGGAGTGTGTGCAGCTGAGAAACAGTGTGTAGCAGGCTGAGGAGTGAGTGTGTGCAAGGCTGAGGAACAGTGTGTACAGGCTGAGAGAAGTGTGTGCAGGCTGAGGAGGAGTGTGTGCAGGCTGAGGAACAGTGTGTGCAGGCTGAGGAGGAGTGTGTGCAGGCTGAGGAGTGTGTGCAGGCTGAGGCACAGTGTGTGCAGCTGAGGAGGAGTGTGTGCAGGCTGAGGAACAGTGTGTAAAGGCTGAGGAGGAGTGTGTGTGCAGGCTGAGGAACAGTGTGTGCAGGCTGAGGAACAAGTGTGTACAGGCTGTGGAGGAGTGTGTACAGGCTGAGGAGGAGTGTGTGCAGGCTGAGGAGGAGTTTGTGCAGGCTGAGGAGGAGTGTGGCAGGCTGAGGAGGAGTGTGTGCAGGCTGAGGAACAGTGGGTGGCAGGCCGAGGAGGGGGGGAGTGTGTACAGGCTGAGGAGAGTGTGTGCAGTCTGAGGAAGAGTGTGTGCAGGCTGAGGAGAGTGTGTGCATGCTGAGGAAGAGTGTGTGCAGGCTGAGGAAGAGTGTGTGCAGGCTGAGGAACATTGTGTG
>WNGS01161055.1:18507-31148 GCA_020271785.1 Procambarus virginalis | reverse complement strand
TCTCTGCCAGCAGACTTTCAGATTATGGTTATTGAAGGAAAAAAGAACCAGATAAATCCTCATCTGCTACGTATTATTGCACAGATGCATATAGAAGCAAACTTGGCATCCGACAGCTTCACTTACTTCACAGATGGATCAGTAGACCAGCAGGAACAAGAAACCGGAGCTGCAGTTAAAGCAGGAGACTCTGTAAATAGTTGGAGACTCTCAAATGGGTGTTTGACTTTACAAACAGAGATGCTAGCCATTCAAAAGGCTTTGGAAAAAGCTCTTGCTGAACACCAACAACATGTTATTATACATACAGATTCGAGAACCGCCATTGAAACCTTGCAACAAGAACACATATGTGATAACATACATCTGATCACAAATGTCATATTATTAATGCAAACATTCAAACGACAAGGCTGACGGGTACTTATCAACTGGGATATCTTGAGGTTATCTTGAGATGATTTCGGGGCTTTTTAGTGTCCCCGCGGCCCGGTCCTCGACCAGGCCTCCACCCCCAGGAAGCAGCCCGTGACAGCTGACTAACACCCAGGTACCTATTTTACTGCTAGGTAACAGGGGAATAGGGTGAAAGAAACTGTGCCCATTGTTTCTCGCCGGCACCTGGGATCGAACCCAGGACCACAGGATCAGAAGTCCAGCGTGCTGTCCGCTCGGCCGACCGGCTCCCAAAACCGACTTGGGTGCCAAGTCATGTTGGAATAATAGGAAATGACATTGCAGACGAAGCTGCAAAACTTGCAACTAAGAGAAGAAATGTAGACATTTACATACCACAGAGTCTATCACAGATTTATCTATAACAGATCTATCTACAAAACCACCACCTCAGCAACACCACCTCAACAACACCACCTCAACAACACCACCACCACCACCAGCAACACCACCACCAATACCGTCACCACCAACAACACCACCCCAGCAACACCACCACCAACAAACCACCACCAGTAATAATTACATTTTGTAGGAAGATATTTCGTAATTCAATATGTAATTGCAGTTACCAATTAGTGGAATTCTACAATGTAATTGCCTTCCAGCTCTGGGTCCACGACAACCGAGGTATTAGGCTTCTCTACCTACACGTGCAACAATTTGCTTGAGGCAACACGTCGTCGGTGGATGGTGACAATAAATTACGCCTTTCTAGAATTTACAGCTAAGCTGACTTGATTTCTAGTAGTGTAGTATTAGATACACTAATATTTGTTGCATGAATGATTACCTCTTAACTCACCATTTACCTGCCATTTAGGAAATCATTATTCACCAACAATTTTCTATTTGATTTATATATGAACTATGATTTAAATTTATGCATATACATTTCTTTCCGACGAATGAACGAGCGTTGGATTGTAGGTGCTAAACTTAATTGTATCCTAGCACCACCCTATTTTTGTGCTGGTTAATTTGACTCCCTTTACATAAGAAATACAGTTCCACTAAGATCCATAGGAAACTAGTTCTTGGTATCAGTTTAATCCATTGTCTCATTTTGTTTTCTACTTTTTCTCAAAAAGTGGTGGTCCTTCACAGCTATCGAATTATTTAATTTAATTACAAATTATTGGAGTCAGATTTTCCCACACAAAAATTTGGTCCTGTCGAACCGGATAAGTTAATCTACTGAATAGATAGCTGAGAATTAAGCTATCCTACACTCTAACATAATTAACCATTTACTAACATTAAATATTATGTGTTATTATTCTTATGCTATTTACCAGTATATTCCCATTATTTACGGCTGTCAGAAGACTGCCCATATTACAGCCTAAAACTCATTAATTATTATCAACATTTCTATTAATATTTTACGTATAAAGTAGCCTTAGTGGGACATAGCCAATTGCCCACAAACCTTAGACCTATACCTCACACTGAGATGAGAATTTTTAGATCACCAGGAGCAACTGCTCACAGTTTTTACAACAATCCAATATTAACAACTGCGTTAAAATGGCCCCACCATTTAACCATAATTTATCTAGGTGGTAATGATATCCATCCCACTTGTCAACCAGCCGAAATAATTAACCATTTAAAAACTATTATCAGTTCCTATAAACAAATCAGCAACTCTGTGGTATTCACATTGGTGGAACCTCGCCAACTGAGAAGTGATAACCGTTGGCGAGTCAGTCCCGAATATTATCAGCGTTCTGCTAAATACATAAACTTGGGCTGAGAAAAAGAGTGAGATTTGAAGCCACTTATATTCATTTTACAGCCAGACCATATCAACAGGGCTTGGCCTCACAAGGTGTACATCTGTCAGGAGAGGCCAGAACCCAAGTGGTTGACAAATTAGTCAATACTATTAATCATCACAAACGGTTGTGGCTAGCAAGTCAAACTTAGTGTTATATATTTCTAATTTTTTACTTGTATTTCTAAGTACAAACATATATATAAAATAAAATCCCAAAAAACATAGCACCATATATCCATATTACTGCACCATTGCATATATGCCAACCTCTGATGAAGTAGGATATTTAGACTGTAATTGTACTAATTTTTGTACAAATACAGCCTAAACTATTTAGTCATTCCTAAGTAGGAATTATTTAGCGAGTACTGTACCAGACATTGCTGGTGTACATACATATTATTCAGATTTGTGCTGACCCTAATTTAGAGTGGGATCCAAAAAATTTATTGTGTATTTAACATATTATTTTGTGTATTTTTTTTTTAGTACTACTGGATGTTCACTGTTGGATAGAATGGTGATAACTGAGGAGCTAACCGGACGAAATTCCAATAGTGACATTCGAGCACTACTCAAAATATTAGCTATCCATTGGTAGGTAGGTAAATTAACCTCTAAACGAGGTAGTATAGTCCATTCAAATACATTAGGCTATTATATTGATATTGAGCCAATATCCCAATTATGTCAGTAACAACTATTTACTATCAGACCAGCCCTTATGCAGCAAGATGGAAGTGGCTGACAAAATGAAAAAGACCCTTACCAGTCTGAAAGGTCACTTGACTCGACAGATTACCAAGTGTCAAAATCTGTCACAACAGTCACCTGTTGACTACATTGAACTAGAGAACTTCCTTCAAGTTGCCGAAAGTAAATTCGAGCATATTAAGCAACATATGAATCTGTACTTGTCAGAACTTTACAAAACCTCAATAGGTGAAACTGAACTTGAGGACATTGTAAATAATTTAGCCCAGTACAAAGATGATGTACAGGTTAAACTTCAACCCTTCAAAAAGCAGATTGCTAAAAACAAATTAACAACAGCCTCTACTACACATCCAGAACCTGATGTCAAATTACCTGAGATCAGTATACCCACATTCTCTGGTAACGAGAATGAGAGCTGGGATGATTTCTGGAGTAAATTCCTGGATGCAGTAGACTCTAAAATTAACATCCCCAAAACAACCAAGTTCACTTATTTACAAGGTTTGTTACGAAATGAAGCCTTGAAGGTAATCTCCAACATAACAGTGACCAGTGATGGTTACGACCTAGCTGTTCAATTGCTTAAGAGCAACTACGATAACAAGGAAAAAACTATTAATATCTTAGTTCAAAAATTGCTGGATTTACCAACTGCTAATAATTCTACAGATTCTCTTCAAACTTTCAGACTAGAGCTAGAGTCTCTACTCAAGGCCTTAAGCCTTAAAGTCCAAATTCAGACTGCTGAATGGATGACAAAGGTAGTTGTAAGGCACAAATTACCGAGAGAGAGACTTTAGATAAATTGTGTACTATGTACAATAAAACCTCTCTTACCATGAATGAGATCACAGAAGGTATACACACCCTAGTCAAAAGACAAAAAGCCAACCAAGATGGGAAGAGTGTTTCAAACTTCTCTACTAACTCTCATCATAAACCCCAACGTACTGCAACTACTGTAGTAAAACCAAATTTCCATAAATCATTTCCGAAATGGAAATCTGGAAACGTAGGTACATACACAGTAAACCCTTTAACCCCCATAAGGCACACTCCTACGACTTCTCTTACAATGAAGATGTGTTTGTTCTGCAATAATGAACATTTTACTTATAAGTGCAGTACTTACCCAGACCATAACACCCGAATTCATCGTTTGCACGAGTTACACCGATGCACAAAGTGCACGAGTCCAAATGACCCCAATAGCTGTACTGTCTCCTTACCTACGTGCAACAAGTGCAACAAAGGTAGACACCATTACTCCTTGTGTGGTAGTGATCAATCAAGATCAACCAATCCTCATAAAAAAATTACAAAATTTACTTCTGTACAGTATTGCAAAGTGCATCAAGACATAAGTGTACTTGCAACATGCAAGTAGAGTCGAGTAACACAACTACGTTACCAACAGCTCAATTAAAATTAATTACCAAGTTATCTAGGATTTCCACTCGTGGTCTCTTTGACCAAGATTCACAGAAAACCTTTATTTCTCAACAGTTAGTTGATCAGTTGGATATGAAGCCTATTCTTCGAGTGAATTTTAATATCTCTGGATTCCTTACCAACAGTGGACCTCGTGACTACCAGGTTGTTAAAGTCTAGGTACGTTTAGGAGGCTGCACCAGCCCAATTCAAGCCATAGTCGTTGACAAGATCCCTTCAGATTTACATGGTACAGGTCTTGCTCAAACAGTCAAATTTCTTAAACGCAGCAGTATTAGGCTAGCGAATCATAAAATAAATACAGACTGTCTCAACGATGTAGGTATTCTTATTTGAGCTGACTATTACTATAGATTTATTACTGGATGCACCAGGCAACGAGGTGTAAACTTGTTACTGTCAGCTGGGGGTAAACTACTCACAGGACCAGTGTTGATCCAACAACATTCTAAATCTACTAGTAATCAACCAACTAATTCAATAGTGGCATGACTAGGCTTAGAGCAGTCACCCTTACATGTCAGTGATGAAATCGAGGATGATGCGTCCAATCCCCCTGTTCACAAATTATGGGATTTGGACACCTTAGGCATAGTCCCTGATCAACCCAGTCCAGATGACACATGGATGTATCAACAATATCTTGATACTGTTATTTTTCAAGATAATCAATATTGGGTGAGACTCACGTGGAAGCTGAACCACCCACAGATTCCAGTAAATTATTTCATGGCCTCAATCCAATTAAATTCTCAATTAGCTAGGCTACAGAAGCAACCAGAAAATTTCCATTGTATCATGTTTTGATACAGCAACAACTTGCTAATAAATTTATAGAAGTTGTTGAAGAAGACAACAATAAATCAAACCATTATTTGCCACATCATGCTGTCCTGAAAGAATCAGTTACAACACCAATCAGGATTGTATTTAACTGTAGCTCCAAATTAAAGGCAGACAGCATGTCACTAAATGATTGTCTACAAACTGGACCTAGCCTAACTCAAAGACTACAAGATGTCTTATTACGATTTCGCTCGGGTGTTTTCACCTATACGGCCGACATTAGTAAAGCCTTTTTAAGAGTAGGCTTACAAGAGACGGATTGTGATTTTACTAAATTTCTTTGGGTGAAAGATCCACAGGATCCTAATAGCGAAATCATTACTTATAGATTTGCCTCAGTACTGTTCGGAGCGACATCTTCACCATTCTTACACCAGGCTACTCTGCATACACATCTTAAGAAGTCTAATAGCCCCTACAAGACTGAGATTAGCAACAATTTATACGTTGACAATTTTCAAGGAATAACTAATGATGAAAATAAATTAGTGGCCTTTAAAAACTTGTGCAAGGTATCTTTCAGAACATTATATACCACATATGTCGGACCAGTCCTGGAGTATGCGGCTCCAGCATGAGTCCATATCTAGTCAAGCATAAGACTAAACTGGAAAAGGTTCAAAGGTTTGCCACAGACTAGTAACCGAACTGAGGGGGTATGAGTTACGAGGAGAGACTACGGGAATTAAACCTCACGTCACTGGGAGACAGAAGAATTAGAGGGGACATGATCACCAAATACAAGATTCTCAGAGGAATTGTTAGGGTACATAAAGACAGACTTTTTAACACAAGGGGCACACGCACTATCTTGAGATGATTTCGGGGCATAGTGTCCCCGTGGCCCGGTCCTCGACCAGGCCTCCACCCCCAGGAAGCAGCCCGTACCAGCTGTCTAACTCTTAGGTACCTATTTACTGCTAGGTAACAGGGACATCAGGGTGAAGGAAATCTTTTGCCCATTTGTCTCCTCCTCCACCAGGAATCGATCCCGGAACCTCAGGACTACGAATCCGAAGCACATCCACCCAGCTGTCAGGTGCCCTACGGGAGACGTTAGAAAGAATTTTTTCAGTGTCCGAGTAGTAGACAAATGGAATGCATTAGGAATTGATGTGGTGGAGGCTGACTCCATACACAGCTTTAAGTGTAGATATGATAGAGCCCAAAAGGCTCAGGAACCTGTACATTAGTTGATTGTTCGTTGAGAGGCGGGACCAAAGAGCCAGAGCTCAACCCCCGCAAGCACAACTAGGTAAGTACACACAGACGTGCGCACACACACACTCACATGCACACTTGCAGACAAACACACGCACACACTAATGAGATTACCAGCGGGGAAGTAAGGAAGTGTTTACTAGAGTTGGATGTGACAAAGGCTATAGGCCCAGATGGAATCTCCCCTTGGCTACTAAAGGAAGGAGCAGAAGAACTGTGCATACCACTCTCCACAGTGTATAACAAATCACTGGCAACAGGGAAACTGCCAGAAATTTGGAAAGCAGCTAACATAGTCCAAATATACAAGAAAGGGGATAGACATGAGGCACTGAATTACAGGCTGGTGTCCCTAACCTGCATACCATGCAAGCTGATGGAGAAGATTGTGCGAAGAAAACTAGTGGAGCATCTGGAGTGAAAGAACTTTGTAACACAGCATCAACATGGGTTCAGGGACGGCAGGGCCTGCCTCACAGGGTTACTTGAATTCTACGACCAGGCAACAAAAATAAGGCAAGAAAGAGAAGGGTGGGCAGACTGCATATTTTTGGATTGTCAGAAAGCCTTTGATACAGTGCCCCACAAGAGGCTAGTGAAAAAGCTGGAGATGCAGGCTGGATTGAAAGGGGAGGTACTCCGTTGGATACAGGAGTACCTAAGCAACAGGAGACAACGAGTCAGTGTGAGGGGTGAGGTCTCAGATTGGCGAGACGTTACGAGTGGAGTCTCACAGGGGTCAGTCCTTGGACCTATACTGTTTCTAATATATGTAAATCTTCTCCCAGATGGTATAGAATCGTTTCTCTCAATGTTTGCCGATGAAGCAAAAATTATGAGGAGGATTGAAACTGAGGATGATAGTAGGAGGCTACAAGATGACCTAGACACACTGAGTGAATGGTCCAACAAATGGCTGTTGAAGTTCAACCCGAGTAAATGCAAAGTAACGAAACTAGGCAGTGGAAACAGGAGGCCAGACACAGGATACGGAATAGGAGATGAAGTACTTAATGAAACGGACAGAGAGAAAGATCTAGGAGTTGATATCACACCAAACCTGTCTCCTGCAACCCACATAAAGAGAATAACGTCTGCAGCATATGCGAGGCTGGCTAACATCAGAACAGCATTCAGGAACCTGTGTAAGGAATCATTCTGAATCTTGTACAGCACATATGTAAGACCAATCCTGGAGTATGCGGCCCCAGCATGGAGCCTGTACCTTGTCAAGTGTTACGTACCCCTATAAGATACGTATATGAATATTAATTAATTTGTACTTATATGTTTCATTACCTGTATGTGCTTAATTATTACATACATGTATGTGATTTTATGTGCTTATATATATTCATTTCTTGTATGTGCTGATATGTGATATTGTGGTGGTGACCAGTGGGCGGATCCAGCCGTGGGAAACCGTTATTATATTTTTTGTGGTGATCAGATTTCTGTGAGAAAGTCACGTTTTACTGCTCGGCCAGTGGGTAACACTGTAGGAACAGTGATAGTTCGAGCAGTTAGTGGGCAACTCCCCGTGAGAGACTTATTTCCTGGGTGCTGGTGGCTGTTGCCAGAATTCTCCTCTGTTATTTTTATTTATAATTACTGCATGTATTAATAATTACATTATCTCTGTTATGCATGTAACACTGAGCATTAATTAAGTTAGTTTAAGATTACTCTTGTCACCTTATATTGCTCTATGTAAGTAAAAGTAATACTCCATTAGTTTGGCAATTTACTTGGGGGAGAAGCAATGTTTTTGACTCCCGCCGATAAAGTAGTCAGTAGGTAGCACGGACCAGGAGGGATAACATCTTTGGAGACAAGTCTGTTAACATTTGTGTTTTGCCATAATATATTATATTGTAGGAGAGACAGTACTTTTGACTTTACTTTATAAGTGAGCTTGTCCATCTGAAACTTATATAATACTGAGAATAATATTGTTAATATACTATTAAATTCTTATATGTATTTTTCTTCTGTCCTAAGTGTGAAATACTTTAATTTTTTGCCTGTGCCAATCATGTGGTTATACTGGTGACCCGCTCTAGAGAACAGCATTTTGTATTGGCCCTAGACTATTAAGTTCTTGCTGTTGTTCAGGGTTTCGAGCCGTGACGTACGATTGGCAACATCAAGCACAAGACGAAGCTGGAAAAAGTCCAAAGGTATGCCACTAGACTAATCCCAGAACTAAGAGGCATGAGTTACGAGGAAAGGCTGCGGGAAATGCACCTTACGACACTGGAAGACAGAAGAGTAAGGGGGAGACATGATCACACCCTACAAAATCCTCAGGGGAATCGCCTGGGTAAACAAGGACAAACTATTCAACACAGGTGGGACACAAAAAAGGGGACACAGGTGGAAACTGAGTACCCACATGAGCCACAGGGACATTAGAAGGAACTTTTTCAGTGTCAGAGTAGTCAACGGATGGAATGCATTAGGCAGTGATGTGGTGGAAGCTGACTCCATACACAGTTTCAAATGTAAATATGATAGAGCCCAGTAGGCTCAGGAATCTGTACACCAGTTGATTGACAATTGAGAGGCGGGACCAAAGACCCAAAGCTCAACCCCCGCAAGCACAAATAGGCGAGTACACACACACACAGCAATAGGAAGCAAAGAGTTACAGTGAGGGGTGAGACCTCAGATTGGCGTGAAGTCACCAGTGGAGTCCCACAGGGCTCTGTACTCGGTCCTATCCTATTTCTGATATACGTGAATGATCTCCCGGAGGGTATAGACTCATTCCTCTCAATGTTTGTTGACGATGCCAAAATTATGAGAAGGATTAAGACAGGAAGACTACTTGAGGCTTCAAGAAGACCTAGACAAACTAAAGGAATGGTCGAACAAATGGTTGGTAGAGTTTAACCCAAGCAAATGTAATATAATGAAGATAGGTGTAGGGAGTAGGAGGCCAGTTACAAGGTATCATTTGGGAGATGAAATTCTACACGAGTCAGAGAGAGAGAAAAACCTGCAGGTTGATATCACGCCAGACCTGTCCCTTGAAGCTGTTACGAATCTTGTTAAGATCCTCTCATTACTCTTAATTATTATTACTATATTGTCTTATTCTTTAATCATTATAGCATCCAGTTGTGTAATGTGAGATTTGTATGTTATATGATATATATTATTGAATGTATTAGTGTGCTTGAGTTGCATATTATTTGTATGAGGCTTTCGTGTTACAATTCTCATGTGTTTCTCTGTGGGGGTTGATCAGGTTGGATATGTGAGTAGCGTGGGAAAGTATTGTCAAGCGAGTGTTTATGATTTAACCTTGATTTATAACTTCTATTTAATTGTCTGTAAATGCTATAGTATAAACTAATGTAATGGTGTACTCTTATAATTAATAATAGGTTGTTATTTAGTATTACCATTTATTATTTGTAATTCCACAATGTTGTGTGGATGGTTGGTTGTTTTGTTGGTAGACGCATGGCCTGTGGACAGACGTGGGGGTTAGTAGCGTGGTAGTTGTGTTCGAGGGAAGACATGTATTAAGTTAAGTCCTTGATTTGTATATTTAGTCATTCAAAGTTTTTATTTCCTGGTCAGATGATATTGTATTCTCGTAAGTAAAGTCTTAAGTGCTTTTAATATTGCTCATTGCTCGAGAAGTATTTCATTTTAATTTGCATGCTGATAAATATTTCTGGCTATATTTACGTACCATTTAATTGTTATGTTTGTCCCCCTTAGCATAAATATATTGTTCCCCATTTTATGCAGTGCTTTATCTTATTCCCCTAGACTTCTATTAGAAAGGCCTATACTAATTATTTTATGTACACTGCTGGGAGAAGAACCTTATTTAGTCTCGAGGGTGGTAACAAATGGAGGCCTGTGTCCGGGATCTTATACCATTAATTCCCTGTAATGTTGTACAATTAACAGTGCTAATTATTAATAGCAATTGCCTTCCTAGGTACTCTGTGATTATCTAGTAACGCCTAATCAAGCCTGTGTAATTATCTGTTCAATCTGAGCTGCTGTGAAAACTTTCAACGCTTCACGATTTGAGGTAAGTGTTCAGCTTGTGCCAGGGGCCAAGCATAATTTTCAGTGTTGTTTCAAGTGTAAGTTGTGATTATTGAGCCAACCATGGAGGATCAGGTTGTTGCGCTGGTAGATCAGCCAAATTTTGGTAAAATTAAAGACTTAAAGAAGTCTGGTTTGTTGTTGCTGGCTGATAAATTGAACCTAGCAGTTTCCAGTAAAATGTTGAAAGCTCAAGTGTTAAGAGTTATTGTCACACACTTGGTGGAAGAGGAGAGACTTGACGAAGAGTGTTTGGGAGAGTTAGACGAAGAGTCAAGTGACAAGGTGGCAATCTTAAAGTTGGAGTTGGAGACTAAATTAGAAATGGCTTGGCTGGAAGCAGATAAAGAGAGGTTGGAATGCAGAATCAGCAAAAACAACTTGAGTTGGTAACTCAACAGCAGATGTTGGAGGCTCGAGTACAACTGGCAGAGCAGGAGACTAAACAACTCGAAATTCAGCAGAGTATGGCTGAAAATAATAACAGGTTAGAACAGCAGAGGATTGCGGCAGGTTTGGGTGACACTAGTAATAATCCAGAGAGTACAAATAGTTCTTCTAAGTACAGTAAACGTGTAGATTTGCCTAAGTTTAATGAAGAAGATCCAGAAATATTTTTCTTGCATTTTGAGAAACTAGCAGTCAGCATGAATTGGCCTGTAGATCAATGGGTTAGCATATTACAAGGACAATTTAAGGGTAAAGCTCAAGAGGTATTTGCATCATTGCCTGCTGAGAATTCTTTCGATTTTAAATTTGTTCAGCAAAGTATTTTAAATGCTTACCAGCAGATCCCAGAGGCACATAGAATAAAATTCAGAAGTTTAAAAAGAGCACAGGACCAGACTATTTCTGATTTTGTAAGAGTAAAATTAAATCACTTTAATAGATGGAATAAAGCACTTAATATTTCAGAGTTTGAGACTTTGAGAGACCTCATAGTAACTGAGGAAGTAATGGGATGTCTACCAGAGAAATTAGCTTTGTTTATGGCTGAAAATCCCTGGCCTCTCACTTCCAGGACCTCGCTCCCAGGTGTGTTATACCCTCTAGTTTACCTTCCCCTGGCCCCTCACTACCAGGACCCCGCACCCAGGTGTGTTATACCCTCTAGTTTACCTTCCCCTGGCCCTTCACTACCAGGACCCCGCTCCCAGGTGTGTTATACCCTGTAGTTTACTTTCCCCTGGCGCCTCACTACCAGGACCCCGCTCCCAGGTGTGTTATACCCTCTAGTTTACCTTCCCCTGGCCCTCACTACCAGGACCCCGCTCCCAGGTGTGTTATACCCTCTAGTTTACCTTCCCTGGCCCCTCACTACTAGGACCCCGCTCCCAGGTGTGTTATACCCTCTAGTTTACCTTCCTCTGGCCCCTCACTACCAGGACCCCGCTCCCAGGTGTGCTATACCCTGTAGTTTACCTTCCCCTGGCCCCTCACTACCAGGACCCCGCTCCCAGGTGTGTTATACCCTGTAGTTTACCTTCCCCTGGCCCCTCACTACCAGGACCCCGCTCCCAGGTGTGTTATACCCTCTAGTTTACCTTCCTCTGTTTCCTCACTACCAGGACCCCGCTCCCAGGTGTGCTATACCCTCTAGTTTACCTTCCCCTGGCCCCTCACTACCAGGACCTCGCTTCCAGGTGTGTTATACCCTCTAGTTTACCTTCCCCTAGCCCCTCATTACCAGGACCCCGCTCCCAGGTGTGTTATACCCTCTAGTTTACCTTCCCCTGGCCCCTCACTACCAGGACCCCGCTCCCAGGTGTGTTATACCCTCTAGTTTACCTTCCCCTGGCCCCTCACTACCAGGACCCCGCTCCCAGGTGTTTTATACCCTCTAGTTTACCTTCCCCTGGCCCTCACTACCAGGACCCCGCTCCCAGGTGTGTTATACCCTCTAGTTTACCTTCCCCTGGCCCCTCACTACCAGGACCCCGCTCCCAGGTGTGTTATACCCTCTAGTTTACCTTCCCATGGCCCCTCACTACCAGGACCTCGCTCCCAGGTGTGCTATACCCTGTAGTTTACCTTCCCCTGGCCCCTCACTACCAGGACCCCGCTCACAGGTGTGTTATACCCTCTAGTTTAC
>WNGS01161054.1:0-11349 GCA_020271785.1 Procambarus virginalis | reverse complement strand
TAAATGGGGGGTGAAACATAAGAACATAAGAATAAGGTAACTGCGGAAGGCTATTGGCCTATACGAGGCAACTCCTATACATACAAAGATTAATCAAGTGTAATTGGCCTGTTATGTTGAACATTGTCTTCTGTGTTGGCATCGTTATATTCTGGTCTTGTCCTTACTCTCATGGTGGGTAGAGTAAATAGTTCTGTGATTTGGGTGTCATGGTAGATTTTTCTATTCTTATGTGAATGCTTCAAGATTTGTAATCCTCTTGCATCTTGGGTTTGTCTATTATACAAGTATTTTTGTTCAACATTTCTCCTGTTAGGGTGATGTCATGGGCTTGTCTCATGTGATTCTGGGGGGCACTGGATTGAAGATGGCATGTCAAACGCCTCGTCAGCTTGGTCGACGTCATACCTATGTACTTAGATTGAAGGTTTCATCCTTCGTGAGGGCAAGTGTACATGTATACAACGCTTGACTGCTGTAGTGGGTTCTCCGTCGGCTTCGGGCTGTTTTTGATAAGGAGATCGGAAGTCTTCTTGGTTTTGTAGAATATTATCAGGTTTAGGTTTTGGTTGGGAGTAATGCTTTTTACTCCTTTACGGATCAGTGCCGATCAGTTTCGAGCCGATCAGTGGTATGTTTTATGAGCATGAATTGATTCCAACATCCCTTCCAGACTATTTTCCCATAACGATATTACAGTTTAGGAAGACATCAAAAGGACACAGAGAATATTTCGTCAAGTGGAGAGGGTACCCAGATTCTAGCAATAGTTGGATTATAGCTCAAGACATCGTCAAATTTTTTAAAAATTGACAGTTCATCAAGAGTCTCTCGTAGAGAAACACCATCAACTGTTATTTTTATTAAACAATTTATCACCCAAGAAGAGGAATAAACTAATCAAGGCTTTAAAACGACAGAAAATTGAACCAATTTGTGAAAGTTTTGCCAATTTTCTGAAACGAAACATCCCAGTTCAACCACAGATAATTACTGGATTACAGAGGTATCAGAATGACATTCGTTCTGTAGCACGTAAGAAAACTCCACTGTACAAAAAGAAGAACATTCTAACTTCTAGGCGAGGTGGGCTATATTGGCAGCCCTGTTACCAATGGCTGTATCGTTAATTTCCTCCCTAATAAAGTAATTATGTAAATAACTAACGAGGGAAAAAAATGGTGAAAGAGTATTGCCTGGTATGGCGACTTGTCGCTGAAAAATATTTATTTAATAAAAACAAGAGTACTTCATCGCCTCCTAAAGAGGTGGGTCCAATTTCTTCCACCGGGGGTGGAGGAGGAAGTAAGTCCGTCTCTTTAAAAAACGAAAGCAAATGTGACAATTTAGCTAATAATGATGGTGGTAACTGTGAGCACCTTGGCTGTGATTCTTGCATTGGTGATGGAGGAGTGGGGGGAGAGGGCACTCCCCCCTCACCCCCAGCAACAACAAATTGTGGATGGTGTTGCCACGGTAGCTCCTTTGAACGTTATAACCTTACCAGACGGGGGGGACTGGTCAGACAACCTTTAAAAGACATAGGCCCCCCCCCTGCCGCGCCCGCCGCCTCCGCGGGGTTCTTTCAACATAAAAACGCGGCCCAGGTGCGACCATCGCCCTTTAAAAAAACTAATAAAAAGGATACATTCTATTCTACCGCCCGAGATGCGGGTAGCTGTTGCTGGGCGTGCTCACCATAAAGCCACCATCACTCCCCAAAACGCAAGCCTGGACAACTTAATAAATGTGAATCTTAAAATTGAGGAAATTCCACACGACAAAACATTATTGAACATGTTTGAACAAAACAGTCATCAGGTAATATGGGATAGCCGTGGGAATTTATTAAAGCCTGTGCAAAATTTAAATATTTTAGATATAATTAAAACTTTAGCCTTCACTAAAGGACAATTTAGGACAGCTGACAAGGCAGATGTAAGGATTTTACTGATGGTGGCTGGCATAGACTCGTCCTTTATACGTATTTATTGTACCAGAACACAATTAAAAGGGGGAAGGGGTATCCATAGGAGACCCCATTGGGAACCATATTGAACAACCTATATGAACCTCATCTTAAACGTCATAATATTCAGTTGTGTATCCACCATGGAGCGAGCTTCATCCCCTCCAGCGGTAGAAGAAGAAGAAAAATCTCCCCTACTGAAGCGTTTGGTTGCTACTCAACATTACTACAAGTTTGCCGAACACAAAAGTAGATTGATATATGCCTTGTGGGATTGTTATGACCGTCTTGTGTTGAGTGCTCCCCCAAAACGGTTTTTTAAGTCATTTAGTGAAACGGTGAAAAGTTATGAAGAGTATTCATCTCAGGAGATCCAGACAGAGATTTGGCAGATGGAAAAATTAACCTTCCAACATCGAGACAGGATTACAGCCTTTGAGTCTGGCCGGAGTGTCTATGGGCTCATAAGGTGACCTCTACCTGACACCCCTACATCCCTCTCCCCCCAGGTGGGCCACAGGTGTATTTAAAGGTCCCCCACCACCGCTCCTGGTCACTATAGTACAGTTGTCGACACTCTCCTCACAGCCACCCTCTCGCCATGAGTCTGGCGAGTATCAAGACCGTCGGCGACGACATCACTGACTCCCACACGTTTGGGGTTGGCGATGGCATTGTATATGACCTGCCAGCCACCGTTGTGCGTCCCTATGGGCTAGCCTCTGTAATCTGGAAAAGCTACTCTTATGCCCGAGTGGAACGTGTTGGTCTGGGTAATGTCAATAGGGCAATAATTCGTTGTCGGGCTATCCCAGGGGACATTGATATGAAGATAGCCCCACTGCCCTCTGATGGGCAAGATCTCATAGAGGAGCCCGTCTTCTTCAGGCCGACATTTGTGGCCTTGATTTCTGCATTCGGGGCAGGGGCCCCCTTCGAGTCCAACCCAGTAGCCCAGGAACAAGTGCAGACTTCCGCCGACACACACTACATCACTAACGTCACCCTGGAAACCGCCAAAAATCGGCTGTTTTGGATGAAAACTGCCCTAACAAAGGTGGGCAATCTAATGGCGAGAACCCCAACCATGTCTCGGCTAGTGGTGCCCCATGGCTTAGGGACTTCCCATGATGTTATGGACAACTGGCACAAGGATATTGGGCCCATGTTGCTCTCTCTCTCTACAACATGAACTGCGCAAACTCAACAAAGAATTGGTCATCCTCAAACGACCTGCTGCTGTTACCCAATCAATGGTACCCCTCCGTTCGACGACCCCAGTGGTGATAGTTTTACTATCACCCTCGATACCGTGGTGGGGGAGGGTGGTACCACCCCAAGAACCTCTTCTCATTCTACACCTCCAGCAGCACCAGCTACACCCAGGAAGAAGAGACAGCTACAGGAATACGCATGCAGCACCACCACCACCACCACCCCCCACAGCATCAACCTTAGCCAAACTTTGGATTGAAGCCGTCGTCGATTTCGAAACGGAGGCGAATCGCCGTATCGACTCCATCCTCGATGGTGAGTCACAGTAAATATTCCTGTTATCCTTCCCACCGAAAAAACAACACAAGCTGTAACCCCCCCCTAGGAAGGAAGAAGGTGTGGTAGCGGCACCAGCAACAGCAGCAGCAGCAGCAGTGGCAACGACACCATCACTACCAGCAGCTCCTGTGGTAGCTCCAGCGGTGGCAGCAGCAGAGGTGGTAGCAGCAGCAGCAGCAGCCCGCAGCAGGCAGCACCAGTAGTAGTTGCAGTAGCAGTTGTTGTGGTTAATCACTATTCATAAAAAAAGGTGATTTGATGAGGGATCTTCTCCTGTTGTAGTTCTTTAAGAATTTTAATAAAATAAAATATAAGTAATGTTGTTTATTTTCCCCTTCTTACAAAAACCCCTCCCCCCGTATATCACCCAATCAGTAAATAACAGGACAATGTCTGAGGAACATTACATATATCTTACTAGTCTCACCCAAGGAGATATATACAACAACTTGAGTTCAGCATTTACATACACCATCCTGTCATGTTCACAGAAAATGGTACCATCCGTTTTCTATGTGCGGCGGCTGGACGCCACTAGAGAAGGTAAACAGCGCACAGGACGCCTGCCAAGCTTGGGAGCTACTCTATCATGTAATCGTCTGTTAAGTATTAAAGTCAGTAACCAGGAATGACTTTACATCAACCTTACTACCAAGACTATCTCAGCTATACACAGACACCACACTGGCGACGAAGATGAACTGGGAACGCAGGTATTTTGGTCAACAAAACACAAGGAAGGAGCATGCTGTCTCGCCCAGAGGAGGAAGGAGAAGCTGCCTGTGAGCACCATACCCGATGCTGTATGCAACCCCATGCTGTGTGCTGACTGTTGCTGTGTGCTGATCGTTGCTGTGTGCTGGCCGTTGCTGTGTGCTGGCCAATGCTGTGTGCTACCCAAGCTGTGCTGATTGTTGCTGTGAGAGGAATCTGCCGACGCTGTGTACGAAACGACGCTTTGATGCAGTGTACAAAACCCGATGTTTTGGTTACGAAACGACGCTCCGTGCTACAAAATTCTTCACGCTGTGAACCAACTGCTGCCTACTGCTGTATCAACTGCTGCCTACTGCTGTACCAACTGCTGATAACTGCTGTACCAACTGCTAACAACTGCTGTGTTGCTGTGAGTAGGAACAACACATGTACACAAGGGCTAGGTAAGAAGTCAGTTGCTGCTGTGTTGTGCACTGTTGTGAACTTTTGCATTAAAATGCTTGTGTGCTTTGCAAAATTAAAGTAATTACAGTGAATTCTTAAATAACATATACAGTGCAGTAAGTGTTATATATTCTGAGGAACATTTTAAGTGATAAGTTTACATTTATTCAGTAAAAATGGCAAATATACCTCAGTTTCCTGCATTTGATCCTGACTGTGACCAGACAAACCTGTCACAGAGGTGGATCAAATGGCTTAAAAGGTTTGAAAATTTGTTGATAGTTTCTGACATCAAAAGTGCTGAAAGAAAGCGTGCCTTTCTGCTTCATTATGCAGGTGATAGAGTTTGTGATATCTTTGATACACTGAAAGATACTGGTGGTGCTAAAGATTATGACACTGCCAAGGCCAAATTAACTGAGCATTTCAAACCAAGGCAAAATACTGCTATGGAAATTATGCATTTCAGGAGAGCAAAACAACTCTCTAATGAAACTGTTGATCAATACCATACACGTCTGCAGGGTTTAGCAGCCCACTGTGAGTTTGCTGATGTTGACAAAGAAATCAAACAGCAAATAATTGAAACATGCACATCTACACGTCTTCGTCGAAGAGCTCTAGAACTTGTTGATGATGAAAGTTCTCTTACCAAGATACTGGATATGGCTCGTCGAATGGAAGATGCTGCACGTGATGCTCGTGCCATGGAGTGCAGTGCCAACAACGGTTCTGCCACTGTTACTAACAGTCAAGAAGTATGTAAGGTTCAGGGAGTACACCATGATCGTAGAAGATATCATGCCAAACCTAACATTAAATTGAGCCGAGAACCACATCACAACTGGAGTCATGGAACAAGACTCAAGCAGTCACAACGACTCACATCAGAGGTTGTCAATAATAAATGTTACAATTGTGGAGGAGACTACCCACACCAAGATAATGTTTGTGCTGCACAAGGTAAGAAGTGCTATGAGTGTAGAAAACTCGTTCCGCACTAAAGAAACCACAATCAATAAATAAAAGCAATGTACGAGGATCAAGTCATAGCAGTCGAGGTGGCAAACACAATATTGCACCTCAAATCAAGAATGTTAATAATATACAAGACAACATTTCATTACAACCAGTCTCAGATGACAGTGAATGTGATTATATTTATGGAGTACAATCAATCACAAAATGGAATGATCTTCCAAACAACCCAGAGACTATAGTATACACTGCTGGCATTTGTCTCAAAATTCTCATTGACACTGGATCAAACATTGACACCATTGCTGAGTGCCACTATGAAAAATTTAAAAAACAATTCCCAAAGCTTGAAAACTATAATGGCAAAGCCACTGCCTATGCTTCAAAGGTAGCCTTACCAGTGATTGGAACTTTCACTGCAGAGATTAAGTCAAAGAATGCAATGCTCATTACTACATTCCATGTTGTTAGGAATGCAAAGGAGTCTTTACTCAGTTACAAGACTTCAACCAAATTGGGGCTACTTCAGCTTTCTAATGCTGTAGCAGTGGAATCTGCAAACAATGTTGATGCTATTGTTGCTGAATTTTCTGATCGGTTTAAATCCATAGGTTGTTATACTGATAGCAAGGTACATCTGCATATCAACCCAGATGTAATTCCAGTTGCCCAACCACATCGCCGACAACCATTCCATACTCGCAAGAAAGTCGATGCCGAACTGGATAGGCTGATAGAACTAGATATCATTGAACCGGTAACAGGCCCAACACCATGGGTAAGCCCAATTGTCACTCCACCAAAGCCGAAGAATCCAGATGAGATACGCATTTGTGTAGACATGCGTGTTCCCAACAAGGCAATAATGCGTGAACGCCATCCTACACCCACTGTAGATGATATGATTTACCGCTTGAATGGTGCAACTGTATTCAGCAAGTTAGATTTAAACAAGGGCTATCATCAGCTTGAACTTGATGATGAGAGTCGATTCATCACAACGTTTACGACACATCGAGGTCTGTATAGGTACAAGCGCCTGAGTTTTGGTATTAACAGTGCTGCTGAAGTATTCCAGCACATCATCAGCCAGGTATTGCAAGATATACCTAATGCTGACAACATGTCTGATGACATCATTGTTTATGGCCGTACCCAAGCTGAACACGACAAAGCTCTTCGTGCAACATTGCAACGCTTACGAGAAAAGAATTTGACGCTAAGCCGAGCAAAGTGTGAGTTCAATCAACATAAAATTGAATTCTTTGGACATGTACTTAGTGACAAAGGTCTGTCTCCAGATCCTAAGAAAGTTGCAGATATCAAGAATGCTGCACCTCCTTCAACATCCACTGAAGTACATAGTTTTCTGGGAATGGCAAACTACTGTTCTCGCTTCATTCCAGATTTTGCTACCATTACGAAGCCTCTACGTGAGCTCCTGAAGAAAAATGCATCATGGTACTGGAGCGATGTCGAGCAAAATGCATTTGATGCTGTGAAAGATGCACTAGTAGAAAATGCGACTGCTGCATACTTTGATCCATCAATGGACACTGAGTTAACGGTGGATGCTAGTCCTGTTGGTTTAGGTGCTGTGTTAGCCCAACACAAACCTGGTCAACCAGATTCAAGAGTAGTAATTGCCTACGCCAGCCGTTCTCTCACAGATGTTGAGCAACGATACAGTCAGACAGAGAAGGAAGCTCTTGCTCTTGTATGGGGCTGTGAACACTTCAATGTGTATCTGCTTGGTGCACCCTTTACCACGATAGTCACTGACCACAAACCGTTGGAGACCATCTTCAATAATCCAAAGTCCAAACCACCAGCTCGCATTGAGAGATGGGCTCTTCGTCTGCAACCATACAACTTTACGGTGAAATACAAGCCAGGTGCAGGCAATCCCGCTGATTACATCAGTCGACATCCTGCCAACAGTTTCACCATCACCAAGCATCAGCAAGTTGCCGAGGAATATGTACACTCTGTAACCTGTGATGCAGTCCCTAAGGCTCTCACTCTTGATGAAATCCGTACTGCAACCCTAGAGGACCCAACTCTGCAAGCAACAGTGGATGCATTGACTAAGAAAAAGTTTCCACGCATCCCACCCTCAGGAGTTGACCAAGATGCATTCAAAGCACTTGAACGCATCCAGACAGAATTAAGTGTTACGCAACAACGCGACACCGTGCTGCGAGGTACTCGTATCGTCATTCCAGCTGTTCTCCAGCAACGTGCTCTGAAGCTTGCACATCAAGGACACCAAGGTCTTGTAAGGACCAAACAGCTGCTACGAGAAAAGGTGTGGTTTCCTGGCATTGATCGTCAAGCTAAGGACATGCATGATGCCTGTGTCCCTTGCCAAGCTGCAGTGGATACTTCAAGACCAACACCTCTACAACCTTCACCACTACCTGCTGCACCATGGATGGAAGTATCGATGGACTTCTGTGGACCGCTACCAACTGGAGAGTACTTGATGGTAGTCATTGATGATCACTCACGTTATCCAGAAGTAGAAATCATCACTTCCACATCTGCAAAGGCTGTCATCCCGAAACTCGACAAGATCTTTTCAAACTTTGGCATTCCTGAAGTTGTCAAGACGGACAATGGACCGCCATTTAATGGACAAGACTTTGTCAACTTTGCTGAGCATATTGGATTCAAACACCGCCGTGTGATGCCACTACATCCTCAAGCAAATGGAGAAGTAGAGAGATTCATGCAACCTCTCATGAAAGCTGTACGCTGTGCTCATGCCGAAGGACGATCCTGGAAACAAGCTATGTATGCTTTTCTCAGGAACTACCGTGCAACACCGCATGGAACACTGGGCAAGTCGCCTGGCGAACTTTTATTTGGACGTCCTATGAGAATCGCACTACCTGTCATGCCAGCCAAGGTAACGGATAAACGTCTCGCTCAGAAGGATGCACTAGCCAAGGGCAAAATGAAAATTGCTCATGATCAACGTGCAAAGGAACAATTCATAAAGGTTGGAGATACTGTTCTCGTTAAAAAGAAAAAGAGGGAAAGCTAGATATGCCGTATGATACAAAACCATATAAAGTGATTAGTGTAAAAGGAACTATGGTAACAGCGAGTAATAGAGATCATAGTATAACACGTAATATGGCTTATTTCAAAGTGATTCCAAATAGTGTAGAAAATGATGAAGTGCAAAGTCGTGCAAAAGAAAAAGAAAAAATGAGTTATAACTCGATAAACAATTCATCGAGGGATATTCTTGTATTAAGGACTCTCGTCCAAAACGACATGTTAAACGCCCTACACGATATGATGATTAATTGTGTTCCTATGTAATGCAAAGTATTTACTTGTTATGCTGAACTAAATTTAATATTGTTTGAATAATGCAGATCTCTCATTCAATATTTTGTAACTTTGTATTACAGTTTCTTTCATGTTTGTTTAACATTTCATATGTATTTTTAACATTGAAATCCTTTGTGGTAAAGATTGTTTAAATTCTTTGTGTGTTTAATTAATGTTAAATTTATGCAATATCTCTTGATATGTTAATAACTTACTTTGTGTCAATAACTTTGCTTTGTGCTACAAGCATGGTAGACATCCTGTATTCATTCTTTTTAAAGAAAAGGAGGGATGTCATGTTCACAGAAAATGGTACCATCCGTTTTCTATGTGCGGCGGCTGGACGCCACTAGAGAAGGTAAACAGCGCACAGGACGCCTGCCAAGCTTGGGAGCTACTCTATCATGTAATCGTCTGTTAAGTATTAAAGTCAGTAACCAGGAATGACTTTACATCAACCTTACTACCAAGACTATCTCAGCTATACACAGACACCACACATCCCCACGCTACATTTAAACCCTTCTATAAAACATGAAGTGGCTTTAGTCAACATACTCCTACCCAGGCGAATTAATGCCATCATCAAGGATGAGTGGGAGTCTGGCAAAGATATCTATGCCACTTTTAAACATGGAGCTCTTTCTAAGAGCCCAGAACTTTTAATATATTCCTTCCTGGCGAAAACCAACATATTATCAAGAAACAACAAATTCATTACAGCCGAGCTTAGCCGGCAAATAACCACAGACATGAAACTTACTTTTAGGGGTGATTTCAAAATATACTTCACAGATAAAGAACCAATCCTCACCTATGACCAATCTTTAGAGCGGGTATTACTAGCTTAAACTCTTAACAGTGAAGGTACTGATTCGTTAAATTCTCTCAGCTTTCAGTTTAAACACAGAATATCTAATGTACTTGGTTTTGTCAGCAGTCGCAAATACACCATTTATCGAGCAAAAACAGACGACATTACAACAGCCTCCAAGGTTGTGGCTTTATTTCCCCCCAGACAATGATGAAGGTTGTGACTATTTACTCATTTATAGTGACGTCATCGAGCTGGAACGATATGGGGGGGGGGGCAGATTGTAAATATCTTAAATGCAATCAGTTATCAAGACTCATATTCTAGAGGAGCCCACCCTCTAGTGTACAAGACATTAAATACTAACACCTGGAGAAAGTCAGTATTAAAATAACTGATCAGTTTGGGCGAAAGGTTAGTTTTGAAGATGGGAGATCGGTTACGGCAGTTGTACATATTCGCCCTAAAGTATAGCAATATATATAATATATAGATAAGAAGTGTTTACCCGCGACTTTGGTTATTATAGGAAGAGCCTCAGAATGCGTATACCATTCCACCCGCCTCCTCAAAAGGAATTCGAGGAGATATTCGCTCCTCCCCCTAGGAGACAAGGGTTGAGAGGGGGAGTGATGAATGACATACGCACATTCCAAACACCTTATCTCAGATCTGGCGGTGGTTTCTTTGGGACCTTGGCCGGTATTGCTCGTCGAGCCATACCATTTTTCATGAAAGCTGTAACACCGAGTGCTATCGATTTGGGAAAAATGTTCTTGGTGATTTAACCAGTGGTAAACGGGATGTGAAGAGTGCTCGAGAACTCACGGTATTGATGCTCTTAAGAGTGTGGGGAAGAAATTGGTACAGGGGGGAAAATTAAAAGACTCTCTAGGAGAATAAAAAAATAACAAATGTAAACGAGGTCTCGGGTATAAAAATGACATATTGCGCTAATGTAAGCAGTCATACTTCATCTTTCGGAGGGGATTATGGCAGCTGCTAACGGGGCTGGGGTGAAAATACCACTAGAATATTATAGCTCTAGTATTATTGACCAATTTCCTAGAAGTAACAGAATACGTAATGGGAGAGTTCAATTGCCTCTACACAGCAAATAGTCATTCTACCTGTCAACCTCCCCATTAATCAACGTTTGTGGGATAATACTTAGAATCCGCATTCCTGATACACAGAGAGCCTTCTTAGATCTATCTAAATTGTATAGATTTTAAGGTATCTTTAACGAAAGATGACGATACCACAAAATTGGAAGAGGATGACTATGTGGAATTTGTGAATGGGTTGTCAAATACCATGTTAAAAATTAAAGGTGTTCTGTTTTTTTAGGAGAGCAGGTAGTTGAAACAAATTTAAATTTAATTATTGGTCGTTTCTTAAATTAATTACCTCCATGCCTCCATAAAAAAATTTCTTCCTTGGGGAGAATTGGAGCCTTTCGTAGGGACTGGAGAGATGACGATGGATAATCACTAATGAATTCACTAATACTTATTTTACTGGAGCA
>WNGS01161050.1:0-15378 GCA_020271785.1 Procambarus virginalis | reverse complement strand
TAACTCTCCGCTTGGCCACTGGCTGCGCTGCCGTTCGTTTTCCGATGCCTGGGTGTGCAAGCTGGCATTTTGGGGGAGTTTTCACCTCCTTTCAGGGGTTTTATCCTTCTGTTGCCGTTTCTACGTTTTTCAGGGTGTTCTGGCCGTCTTGTGCCTCTGGGAAAGCTGGGTGTTGGTTTTACACCAGTTTTTGATTTTTTGTCTGTTTTGGGTCTGGGCCCTAGGGTTTGGGCCAGTGTTCTGTCTGTTTACACTTGCTCTCACACCATGTCCCTCAGTTTTTGGTCTGTTTTGGCTGTTTCCCTGGGGGTTCTGTCTCGGTGCTGTGCTGTGCCCTTCAGTGGTGCAATTCTGCCGGCAAATGTGGTAGTTTGGGCTCCCCCGGGTTCGATTCCGGGTTCCCTTTGGTTCTTTGGTTTCGTTCCGGAGGTTTCTTCCTCTTGGGCCCCCTTTTGTGGGTTCAAGGGGGGCTTAGTTACCTTGTTTGAGACCCGGTTCTGCCTTCTGAGGTTCCGGGGTCTTCCTGGCTTACAGGCTGATCTTTTTGGGTCTTGGCACGTATTGTGGTCGTGCCGGGGCTTTGGGTTTTTGTTGTCGAGGTGGGCCTTTTGGTGCAGTTTTTGTGCTCTTGGTGACTTCTTCGTCTGGTCGGCGTGGTGCTCTCTGCCCACTGGTTGGCGGCTTGTCTTTTCTTTTCTTTTCTTTAATTTATTTTTCAATTTTAATTACATGTATGTTTTTATACATTTTGTGTGTAGGTATGTATGTGTATTTATATATACATTTTCTTTTGGAAGGGGTTCTGTTCCCTTCGCTGTTGAAAGGGCACTGGGGGGCAGCTTGCTGTGTTGACTCTCGCTTGTAGTTGTCTTCTGGCCTCCGGTGGCGTCGGGCGGCTTCTTCCCCTTTGGGGGATTCGTGGCTAGCGGGGTGGGCTTCTTCCCCAGCGCTTCGACATGTCATCTTGGTGTAGGTGCATTTGGACGTGGTCGTTCTGCCCCCATCCTTCCGAGGTTCCTACCTGTTGTAGTGCACACACGGGCCTTGTGGTTCTTCTGGACTTATGCAGTCTGCGCCCTGGATTCTTTGCCCTCTTCAGAAGACTGTTGTCTCCGGTCTGGCTTCTGTTGGGGCTGGGTGCCTGGATGGTGTCCCTGGACCTCCTGATCACTTTTTGGCACGTTCCTCTCCAGGGTTCCGGGACTGGCTCAGTTGGTGGTGGGGCTTCAGGCTTGCTGCTTGTGTTGCCTTCCCTAGTTTGTAATTGGCACCTTTTGTATTTATGCATCTTTACTGGATCTTGGTGACCTGTCTGCGTCTGCTTGCTATTCTGTTTCTAGCTTACCTCGACGACTGGCTGGTGTGGGCTCCCAGTCGGTCCGCTTGTCTGCTCATCGGGGTGTGGTTCTTTCCAGATCGCCAGGTTCGGATTCCTGGTGATCTGGAGGCCATTCCATCTGGTTCCACCCCAGGTTGGGACCTGGCTGGGTCTTGTTTAGGACTTTTGGACCGCTTCATTGTCTTTCCTTCCAGTAGTGTTGCTGCGGCTGTGGTCCCGCCTTCGGCTGTTTAAGAGGGGGTCCTGGGTCACTCTGCAGTTGCTAGAGCGATTGCGAGGGAGTAATTGCTTAAGTGTAGTTACAGGATGAGAGCTACGCTCGTGGTGTCCCGTCTTCCCAGCACTCTTTGTCATATAACAATATAACGCTTTGAAACTACTGACGGTCTTGGCCTCCACCACCTTCTCACTTAACTTGTTCCAACCGTCTACCACTCTGTTTGCGAATGTGAATTTTCTTATATTTTTTCGGCATCTTTGTTTAGTTAGTTTAAATCTATGACCTCTTGTTCTTGAAGTTCCAGGTCTAAGGAAATCTTCCCTATTGATTTTATCAATTCCTGTTATTGTTTTGTACGTAGTGATCATATTACCTCTTTTTCTTCTGTCTTCTAGTTTTTGCATATTTAATGCCTCTAACCACTCCTTGTAGCTCTTGCCCTTCAGTTCTGGGAGCCACTTAGTAGCATGTCTTTGCACCCTTTCCAGTTTGTTGATGTGCTATTAAGATATGGGCACCCACAACCGCTGCATATTCTAGCTTTGGCGTAACAAAAGTCGTGAACAATTTCTTTAGTATTTCGCCATCCATGTATTTAAAAGCAATTCTGAAGTTAGAAAGCGTGGCATAGGCTCCTCGCACAATATTCTTTATGTGGTCCTCAGGTGATAGTTTTCTATCTAGAATCACTCCTAGTTCTCTTTCTTTATCCGGATTTTTTTTTTTAAGATTTCTCACATAATTTATAGGTTGTGTGGGGTCTATGTTCTCCTATTCCACATTCCATAACATTGCATTTATTCACATTAAATTCCATTTGCCAAGTGGTGCTCCATATACTTATTTTGTCCAGGTCTTTCTGAAGGGCATGACAATCATCTAAGTTTTTTATCCTTCCTATTATCTTAGCATCATCAATAAACATGTTCATATAATTCTGTATACCATCTGGTAGATCATTTATGTAGACAATAAACATCACTGGTGCAAGAACTGAACCCTGTGGTATTGCACTTGTGACATTTCTCCAGTCAGATACATTGCCCTGATTACTGCCCTCATTTTTCTATGTCAGAAAATTTTCATCCATGTTAGACGCTTACCTGTCACTCCTCCAATATTTTCACAATGGGAGTGTGAACTTCGCCGTGCTGCTCTGCCCGTCGGGTCAGGTTTGGCTTCGGCGTCTGTTTGGTTCCTTCGGGGGGACTCCTTCCGCCTCTCTCGCAATTGTTGGGTTCGTCCTCCAGGGATCTTGTGTTGATGCTGCGTCACCGGCTTCCTCTTTGGGATTTTTTGGGGTTCCGTACCTTGGCGCCTCCCCGAGCCTTCGCTAGATGGTTTCACGGACGGGTCATCTCTCAGCTGGGGCTTTGTGGCCATTGCTCACAAGGCCGACCGGGGATGGTGGAGTCTGTCCATCCGTCGGGCTCACAGCATGGTTTGGGAGTTCGTGGCTGTCTGGTTTGGGCTTCGGAGGGTTCGGGTCACTCGGGGCTCTCCCATCCTGCTCCATTCGGACTTTTTTGGTGGTTCATTGCTAGAACCATGGGGATTCTCTTAGGACCTTGACATTTGGGGTTGGTCCCTTCGAGTGGCTCGTCACCTGGATTCTCGGGGTTTGGCTAGATGTGCATTTCATGTCCAGGGTGTCCTGAGTCCTGGTGGACGGCCTGTCTCAGTTCATTTCTCTGTTTACGGATTGGCTCGGTCATAGCCAATTCGTTTTGTTGGCTCTGCCAGACGTACAGACTCCTGAACATGGACATCTTTGCGTCGGCATGGTCTCGGCGCCTCCCATTCTATGTGGCACCCTTACCTGCCTGCGAGTCGTTCACAGTGGATGCCTTTCAGCAAGACTGATTGGGGTGGAGTTACCTGTTCCTCTTCTCCCGGTCCAGCTGTTGCTTCAGGTTCTGGCTCAGTTGGAGTCCTTCCTAAAGAGAATAGTCCTCGTGGTCTCTTGGTGGCCAGCCCAGCTTTGTTTTCAGACGCTGCTTGATAGGTGTCCGAACCCGGGGCGTTTCCCATGGCTCCACCTCTTTCGGCAGGTCGGACCGGTCTTGTACGTGACTGGTTTGGCCTTCTCCTCGGCTCTTTGGGTTTGCTCTTTTGATGAGGGTGTATCACTATCTCTATGGTGATCAGGTGGCTTCATTGCTGGTGTCCCACCTGCGAGCTTCATCTTGGCGACAGTATGAAGTTCCTGGCGTTTCTATTCGCCATTTTCTTGCTCTTCGTAGGTTGTCTTCTCTTTCGCATCGGGGTTGTCTTGCCCTTTCTTGGGTTTTCAGGACTGTTAATTGATGCTTCTTACTATCACCTCGTATTGTGCAGCGCTATCGCCTCGTATTGTGCGCCCATCCCGAACGCAAGCCCGCAAGCCAGAGCGGCAGAGCCGCTTAGCTTGCATTCGGGGTGGACGTCACATCCTCCCCATTCTGTATGCTTCTCGTGTTGTGTTTCACCTCCGGCCTGCTCATGTGCCGCCTGAGCCATCCTGCTCCTTGATCAGGTGCCCTCTTATCCTTCCTCTCCTCAGTTTGTGATAGCCCCTTCGGTTCAAGATTGTTTTTCAAAGGCCATATATTGTTGGCATTGGCCTCTGTGGGTCAGGTTGGAGAGCTTCCGGCTGTTCTCCGGTGCAGAGGTTTCTGTTCTTTTGGTACTGGTGGTAAGTTTGTACGCTTGCTGCCCTTCTCTGTCCCTCTGGCGATGGTTGAAACGGCTGCTTTCCAGAGGGGTCCTTGGGCTATTGATGCTTAGTTGGTTTGGCCGGGGGTGCAACGTATTGTCCGGTTGCAGCTCTTCGCCGTTACCTGTGTGCCGTGGCTGGGGATGCGCTTTGGGTTGATCTGGTTCCCCTCGTTCCCTGTTTCAGGGCTCGGGTCTCCCAGGTCGTCCGCAGGTTTCTTAAAGTCTACCAGCCTGCAATCTATCCTTGCGCCCATGTCGTTCGGATGTTTGCAGCTTTCGCTGCCGTGTTTGGTGACATCTTGGGCTCATTTCGGGTGCGAGGATTTTGGGGGGGCACACAGGTTCCTGGCCGCCCTTTCTTTTGTGAGCGTGTTTGCTCCTGTGTGTTCTTCTGTTGCTTTGGGTTGCAGGTTGCTGCCTGTTGTCTCGACTTCACGTTGCGGAGTTTGTGGCGGCCGCCTCCCAGGTCCGCCCCTTCTTTTCCTTCTCTTTGGGTATAAAGCTCCAAGGAGCCGTAGGGGCTCCCCACAGAAAACCAGCGTTGAATGTAATGAAATGCCATTTTCTGGGTGAGCCCTGGAGGCTCCCTGGCAACCCTCCCTCCCACCGGTCGGCGTTTTTTTCGCGTTGGTTGAAGCTTAGCTTCTGAACTGGTGCTAGGCAGCCGGCACGGTGAGGCCTGGGTCCCACCTCTCCCCCTCTCAGGGCTGGGAGGGCTGCGTGGATGAGTGGTGCGGCAGTAAAGTGTGATGTTCGCTTGTTTCCTTGGGATTGTAGGGAGTTTCTACCTCTGTTTGGTTTTTATTTTAGTTTCTTACCAGGTGGGGTTTGTTTTGTTATGCCTACCTTTCTGGGTGCCTAACCCTGGTAGATGGCATATAAGGAAAACCCTCAACCACAAGGGGGTTTTCCAGGGCCATTGCTCCATGAAACATCTCTGAAGGGGCCAAGTTCTGGTGCTGGTCCCTGGTAGATTTGAACTCCATAGCTAATGTCCCGGTCTAATATAACACACATTAGCCCGATAAGCTCCAGGAGCCTCCGGGCTCGCCCAGAAAATGGCGTTTCATTACATTCAAAGCTTGTTTTTTGTGTAAGCAGTTTTTATGAATCTGCATGTACGCACCTTTGCCCGTCCTTCATTGGAAGCAGAGTGGTGGGTGGGTGATGACTTTACTTTGATTTTTGAATGTCCTGATTGAGACTGACTCCTCCCCCACTAAATTGATTGTGTCACCTCCATACTGTATTACTGACCTTAGAGCATACCAGGAACAAGTGTACCACTGCACTAGGGCGGGACCTAGTGTCAGCTAGTTCTTTGATTTGTGCTATGATTATTATTATCCCGAGACACTTTAATAAAAGCTATTTTGATTTGGTTCTTGAGGAATACTGTAGTTTGATATGTCTGTATATTATATGTATTAGTGTCATGCATAGGTATGCCCCAGTAAACTTGTGATTTTTTATTTACCTTTCCCTAACCCTAGACAATATTATTGTAGGCCAGGTGGCTTTATTGTGATTTCAGGAAAGTTCTACGTTGCCAGCGATGCTGTGGGTAGTGCAGACACAACTGTAAGTGGGGTGTCAGTAAATGGTAAATGTCTGGGAGAGTTCTGCCTCTCTGTTTGGTCTTTGGTTGCAATTTTCTTACCATGTAGGGGTCCTGTTTTGTTATGTCTACCTTTATGGGTGCTAACCCTGGTCGATGGTAGACATGGAATGCCCCTAAGTACAATGGGGTTTCCATAGCCATTACTCCCTTTGCCTCTGAGGGGGCCAGGTTCTGGCTCGTGGTCCCCGGCAGGCTGAATTAAAATTGACTGATGCCCCAGACTAATATTTCATATCAGGCTTTTAGCTCCAGGGAACCTCGGGGCTCACCCAGAAATGCTGTTTCATTACATTCAACGCCGATTTTTTCTAAATGTTGTATTTGTCGTAGTTTTCAAAAACTATACTTGTTTCCCATTATGATGGTAATTATATTTTAAAAAATTAAAGCATGTGGTAGAGTGTAACACAACATATTGTGTGTGTGTGTGTGTAATTACCTAAGTGTAATTACCTAAGTGTAGTTACAGGATGAGAGCTACGCTCGTGGTGTCCCGTCTTCCCAGCACTCTTTTGTCATATAACGCTTTGAAACTACTGACGGTCTTGGCCTCCCCACCTTCTCCCCTAACTTGTTCCAACCGTCTACCACTCTGTTTGCGAAAGTGAATTTTCTTATATTTCTTCGGCATCTGTGTTTTAGCTAGTTTTATATCTATGCCTCTTGTTCTTAACCCTTTAACTGCGCAACGCGCCTGCAGGCTCGCGTCTGGTTTGCGCAACGCGCCTCCGGGTATTTGTATTTTTCACGTTCCATTCAAATCTCCCGCGGCTACACGGGGTTCACATCAGCTTCCTCAGGGCTCTTGTAAACAGACGCCATCTTTAAAAAAAATCGTGGTCCACATTCCCGGGTGTGGGAGCCTCAGTAGTGTGTGAGCAACCAAGGCTGGCGCTCGCAGCATGAGCGCACAGCACTGCTGTTCAGCGTGTGACCACAGCATCGCCTAATAATGTCAAAATATATATATAACTTGTATCATTTAGCCATGATAGTGTTATAGAAGAGCCTGAGTGTGATAATGACTGGGTACAATGTTCAATTATCAGTGATTCAATGCTGTTCACGATGTTCACAGCACCACAGCATTATTTCGTCCATCTAGGAATTTTCAAATGATTTCTTAGGTTCCTTTTCAAAATAAACGTGTGGTCAATTATTCATTTACAGGAATTAGTGACCAGGATTGTGATAATAGCAGGATTGTGGTTATAATTAGCGTTGTGCGTAGTATTGTGGAAGGAGGAAAGTTTGGTGAGGGAGGGAGGGCGAGAATTGAGGTAGCCTCATTGTGTGTGTGTGGCTGCCACTCTTGTTTTGCTCACCATAATAGCTTAGTGGTTCGCTATGGGCAACACATATGTACATGGGTATATATAGTGTGTGTATATAGTGTAAGAACAGTAACAGGAGAATGTTGAGAGGAGCTATTTTGGTGAGGGAGGTGACGTAATCGTAGCGTCGTCTGCTGTCTGCTGTGTGATTTTTCATGCAGTGTATGGTGGCCACTGTACTGTTTGGACACAATACCGGCTTACTTGCATAGTTCTGGTAAATAAAACATGTAGATAGGTATATAGAACATGTGTAATAAGAACTATAACAGTATGGTGGGAGGAGCAATGTTGGCGAGTAAGATGTTGGAGTGAGGGAGACTGGCTGGGTGTGGCTGCTCTCACTCGAGGTGTTCTGAGTGTGTTGATGGTGAATGTATATAGTGTGTGACAGTGTGTAGTGTGTAAATAGATTATATGTATACATAAATTAGCATGATACATAGTAAATATGTGCAGCATATGTGTACACAAGTGTCATGCACGTAACACAGTGTCTTCGGACAGTACGGTTGTTTTACTGCCATAATATAGTGTACGTGTTCACTATACATAGGATTAGTACGTAAAAACAAATAAAATGTATTTGGAACTGTGCAAAAAAATGAACGAAAATATATTCGCGGCAACTCGCGCGCCCCGCCCCGACCGCCCCACCCGCCCCGGGAGCTTACAGCACGGGCGCACGGGGAATCATGACGTCACGCCCCAACTTACGGACCCCATAGCAGCCAAAGTAAGTACAATTACGACTTTTTTTTACATACCCATACTGAGGGAAGGGTTTTTGACACTTTAAAAAAAAAAAGAATTTTTCCAGAGAATTTATTTCCTGCGCACCACGGGGTGTCATATTTGGAGGCAACGCAGTTAAAGGGTTAAAGTTCCAGGTCTCAGGAAATCTTCCCAATCGTTTTATCAATTCTGTTACTATTTGTATGTAGTGATCATATCACCTCTTTTTCTTCTGTCTTCTAGTTTGGCATATTTAATGCCTCTAACCTCTCCTCATAGCTCTTGCCCTTCAGTTCTGGGAGCCACTTAGTAGCATGTCTTTGCCCTTTTCCAGTTTGTTGATGGGCTTCTTAAGATATGGGCACCACACAACCGCTGCATTTCTAGCTTTGGCCTAACAAAAGTCGTGAACAATTTCTTTAGTATATCGCTATCATGTATTTAAACGCAATTCAGAAGTTGGAAAGCGTGGCATAGGCTCCCGCACAATCTCTTTATGTGGTCCTCAGGTGATAGTTTTCTATCTAGAACCACCCCTAGATCTCTTTCTTTATCAGAATCTTTAAAGATTTCTCACATAATATATAGGTTGTGTGGGGTCTATGTTCTCCTATTCCACATTCATAACATGGATTTATTAACATTGAATTCCATTTGCCAAGTGGCGCTCCATGTACTATTTTGTCCAGGTCATCTTGAAGGGCATGACAATCATCTAAGTTTCTTATCCTTCATATTATCTTAGCATCATCAGCAAACATGTTCATATAATTCTGTATACCACTGGTAGATCATTTATGTAGACAATAAACATCACTGGTGCAAGAACTGAACCCTGTGGTACTCCGCTTGTGAACTTTCTCCAGTCCGATACATTGCCTCTGATCACTGCCCTCATTTTTCTATCAGTCAGAAAATTTTTCATCCATGTTAGAAGCTTACCTGTCACCCCTCCAATATTTTCCAGTTTCCAGAACAACCTCTTATGTGGAACTCTGTCGAAAGGCTTTTTTAAGTCCAGATAGATGCAGTCAACCCAACCATCTCTTTCCTGTAATATCTCTGTTGCTCAGTCATAGAAACTGAGTAAATTCGATACACAGGATCTTCCAGATCGAAACCATACTGTCTGTCTGATATTATATCATTTCTCTCCAGGTGTTCTACCCATTTAGTTTTAATTATTTTTTCCAATATTTTGACTATTACACTTGTCAATGATACCGGTCTATAGTTAAGGGGTTTTCCCTGCTTCCACTTTGTATATTGGAACTACATTTTGTAGATTTTGTAGATTGTGTGTGTGTCTGTGTGTGTGTGTGTGTGTGTGTGTGTGTGTGTGTGTATATATATATATGTCGTACCTAGTAGCCAGAACTCACTTTTGGCCTACTATGCAAGCCCTGATTTGCCTAATAAGCCAAGTTTTCCTGAATTAATATATTTTCTCTAATTTTTTTTAATGAAAAGATAAAGCTACCCATTTCATTATGTATGAGGTCAATTTTTTTTCATTGGAGTTAAAATTAACGTAGATATATGACCGAACCTAACCAACCCTACCTAACCTAACCTACCTATCTTTATAGGTTAGGTTAAGTTAGGTAGCCGAAAAAGTTAGGTTATGTTAGGTTAGGTAGGTTAGGTAGTCGAAAAACAATTAATTCATGAAAACTTGGCCTATTAGGCAAATCGGGCCTTGCATAGTAGGCTGACAAGTGCGTTCTGGCTACTAGGTACGACATATATATATATATATATATATATATATATATATATATATATATAGAGAGAGAGAGAGAGAGAGAGAGAGAGAGAGAGAGAGATAGAGATAGGGCCAAAGTGT
The DNA here is from genome assembly GCA_020271785.1 of Procambarus virginalis. NCBI lineage: Eukaryota > Metazoa > Arthropoda > Malacostraca > Decapoda > Cambaridae > Procambarus > Procambarus virginalis. The sequence continues at coordinate 5,586 of WNGS01161050.1, read as the reverse complement.
GTGTGTTCACCTTCTGTTCACACAGAGGGTCAAGGTGACTGGTAGTGGAGGTGTCCTGACACCTCCACTACCAGTCACCTAACTCTGTTCAGATATCACTAACAGAGTTAGTGACAGAGAGATTATCTCTGTCACTAACTCTGTTCTGGACTAACTCTGTCCAGTCACTAATTCTAACTGTTCAGATATGGCAACTATAATCCTATAACTACACTTTGGTAATTACACACACAAATACATACATACAGGTATACATATTGTACCACAAAATCCAGGTTTTCCAGGTTTGGGACAGGACCCTTTATTCTGGTCAAAACCCAACTTGTCAGTATTTTTTAGTTTATTTTTATCCTTAAGTTAATGTTTTATTAGTTTAGAGGACAGAATGTGAACAGATAAAATTTGTTTATTTTGTGGTAGAGATTAAGTCACATTATTTGTATTTTTTATTTGATACATTTGTTGCCACAAATTATTTGCATGCATCATATACTCTTAACTGTTATTGTTCATACTAAGTCAATTGTGTAGTGTACAAATGTGCATGCACTTGCCAAAGAATTGTTGTATTCCTTCCAAATACTGTTTTTATCTTCTGTGTATATAGGTATACTATATACTGTATGAAGGTATACTGTGTATACCTTCCTGTGTATACTATGTATACCTTCCAAATATTACATGATAGTGATACAACATATTTTCCATTCCCCTCCTTTTCTCCTTCCTCCAGTGAGAGAGAGAATGATACACCCCCACACACAAGAAAAGACAAAATACGCGTACTGTACATTGCTTGTCTTCCCTTAGGGTTTCATTCATTTATGAAAATTGTTGAAATCACAATCAGAGCTAAATTAAAGAAATTATAATTCATATCCAAATTTTTTCCATGCTCTGTGGGTTAATTTCACTGATCAAAATTTTAATTTCAATTGATATGATGGGTAACTGCTAAGAGGACCTGTCTGCAAGAGACTTTATTATGCATCTAACTTATCTCTCATGTAAGAGATTTCACTAGCTAGCTTATTTCCCATGTCCCAGCCTTGAAACCTCATTTTCAAAATAAGCAGAACCCATGCCTTGGTGAACAAGTAATTAACCAACTCTAAATTAAAACAAGGCTCCAATTGTTTTTTCTAGTATTGTGTATTTCCTACAGAAATCATTGAAAACATGTTTGGAACCATATTTATTGTCACCATTCATACTTTAATATTTCCCATGGTCCATTGGCAAATTCCACAGAGCAAAAATTTTATTTCTAGTGACTTTAATGGACAATTATTGGGAAAACCTGACTGAAGAGATTTGGCACTCATTGCCAATATTTCTCAGGCTGCAGCCCTCTAAATCTAATATTTTAAAGTTAGGGCCATGACCTCAAAACTGTTTTGCATCTGTATTTTTCAGTTTGTATCTATATAATCCACTTGTTTTTCTCATCAACTGCTCTTGCCAACTCATAGCAACAAGCAATTTCTCACTTTCTTCATATTAGTTTGTGCAGTTCTGTACACTTGGCTTTTTGGTTAATATTTACAGTATACGTGCCACATGGCACTAAGGTTCATTTGTTATTCTCTTTCCCTAAAATCACTATTGTCTACCAGTTGTCTCACTTAACTTTTAAAATCTTACCTCTTGGATGAGATATAACAACATTTTGATCATTTAGATTAACTTACAAAGGATCAACATGTAATCAGACAAACCTCACTGTATAAGCTCTCATGGCTCTTGTGTTATAGTTCTCAACAAGCGCGTACTCTAGTAATTTGAACTTTTTGTACAAATTCATTGATTACCCTTTACCCAATATAATTTATGAATCCTTGTGTTTAAAGTATGTTTTAGTAATGCTTAACTTTCGTTTCATCAAATCTTTCAGTCTGCAGTATTCTCATTTATTCCTGAGACAAAATTGCTACTGTCATTCTCTAGCTCTGTTCCCTTTGTTTTCACTTGTATTCTTAAAACATTAGTTACATTCCACTCTTCAACAGCCTTTCTTTTTATTTTTGTGTACCATAAACCTGGCACAGCAAACTTTCCTTGTATATAATGGTTTTACCTCTTGAAACTACTGTATTTCTGTTCTTGATAAAGTTCTATTGCATTCCATAAAGCCTCTCTTTACTTTCTGAATCTTGGGAAGATGCAGATCTCAGATCTAAGGCTATTTCTGGGGGGAGCCTCCTTCGACTCCCTAGAGCTTACTAACCTGATATGCTAATGTCACACTTTGGCATCAGTCATGTGTATGGAGTTCTGTGGGTCTACCGGGGACCACGAGCCAGAACCTGGCCCCCTCAGAGAGGCATGGGGAGCAATGGCCTATAGAAAACCCCGTGTAGTTGGAAGCATTCTATGTTTGTCATCAACTGGATCAGGCACCCAGAAAGGTAAGCATCCCAAAATAAACCCCTATTCTGGTGAAATTATTACTACCAAAAGCCGAACAAGTGGATAGAACTCCCCTAAAAGAAACGAGCAAACAATCATGACGTCACACGTCGCCGCGCCGCTATCTGCGCAGCTCCCCCCTTTCCCAGGAAGGGGGAGCCCCAGACCCCTCACGCTGGCTATCCAGTTCTCCGTTCTCAGGCTGATGCTAGAGGCATAGGTCGTGTGCTTGGCTCCAGCATTTCCAGCACTGTGCTTTGAGTATGATGGCTGTCTTCCAGGGGTACGAGAGCCAGGAGTTATTCTACGGTACTCGGTTTGCATGCTCCTAGGATTATCATCCCTAGGTGCCCTATAAGTACTGCTCTTGGGGCTTGGGTTTTCCTTTAACAAGTTCCTTGGGGCCTGCCTCTGCTAGGCAGTATTACTGCTCGGTTTTTGGCTGCCCTTTGGGTGCTTAGGGGTTCTGTCTTTGTGGTTTATCTTAGGGTAAGAGGTAGTTTGCACTGGTGGAGCACAGGGTACTGCGCAGCTTGTTTTCACCACTTACAGTGGTCGGCTGTGTTCCTTGGGGTACGTTGTCCTCTTGCGGGGGTTTTGTTTTTGCCTTGTAGAGGGGGTCTGCTTTGCTTGCCCCTTTTGTGCCTGACCTGTGCACAGTTCTATTCTGGTGGTGTGCCCCCCTGCTAGGTCCCCGTGAGTGTACATGTCCCTGGGGTTCAGCTTTAGACAGTTGTTTGGTAGTTTTGGGTGCTGGTTAGCAGTACCCTGCCTGGGATTACCTGGGCGTGAGTTACCATTAAGCACTTAATGGTAACTCGGAACCATAATGGTAACTCGGAACCGACAAAGTCAGAAGACTTTGAAAGAGAAATTGACAATATGCCCATGCACTCAGCCCCTGGGCCTGACTCATGGAATTCAATATTCATAAAGAAATGTAAAGTACCAGTAGCGAGAGCACTCAGCGTAATATGGAGAAAGAGCCTGGATACAGGGGAGATACCAGCAGCACTTAAATCTGCAGATATAGCTCCGTTGCACAAGGGCGGGAGTAAAGCCTTGGCAAAAAATTATAGGCCAGTTGCACTAACATCACACATAATAAAAGTGTTTGAAAGAGTGATTAGGAATCAAATTTCTAGTTTTATGGAAAACAATGAATTGCACAATCCAGGACAACATGGATTTAGAGCGGGAAGATCCTGTCTGTCACAGTTACTCAACCACTATGACAAAATCACAGAAGCCCTAGAAGAAAAGCAAAATGCAGATGTTGTATACACAGACTTTGCAAAGGCTTTCGACAAATGTGACCATGGGGTGATAGCTCACAAAATGAGGTCAATGGGAATAACTGGAAAAGTAGGACGCTGGATACTCAATTTCCTGTCGAACAGAACACAAAGAGTAACAGTCAATCAGATAAAATCGAGTCCAAGCGATGTTAAAAGCTCTGTACCTCAAGGTACAGTCCTTGCACCGCTACTGTTCCTTATTCTCATATCTGATATAGACAAAAATACACGTCACAGCTTCGTGTCATCCTTCGCAGATGACACAAAAATCAGCATGAAAATTACCTCTGCTGAAGACATTGAAAAACTACAAACAGATGTCAACAAAGTTTTCGATTGGGCAGCAGAAAATAATATGATGTTTAACAGTGATAAATTTCAGGTACTCAGGTACGGCAAAAATGAGGATCTGAAACATAATACAGGGTACAAAACACAATCAAATCTTCCCATAGTAGAAAAACAGCATGTCAAGGATTTGGGAATAATGATGTCCGACGATCTAACGTTTAGGGAGCATAACCAAGCAAATATCGCATCAGCCAGAAAAATGATCGGATGGATTACGAGAACTTTCAAATCCAGGGATCCCATCACAATGGTTGTACTCTTCAAGTCACTTGTGTTGTCCCGTCTCGAATACTGCTCAGTACTCACTTCCCCCTTCAGAGCAGGAGAGATTGCTGAAATAGAGGGAATACAGAGAACATATACGGCACGCATAGACGAGATAAAACACCTAAATTATTGGGATCGTCTCAAAGCTCTCCAAATGTACTCTCTAGAAAGGAGACGAGAGATACCAAATAATATACACGTGGAAAATACTGGAGGGCCAGGTCCCAAATCTACACAGTAAAATAACAACGTACTGGAGTGAACGATATGGAAGAAAATGCAAGATTGAACCAGTGAAGAGCAGAGGTGCCATAGGCACAATCAGAGAACACTGTATAAACATCAGAGGTCCGCGGTTGTTCAACGTCCTCCCAGCGACTATAAGAAATATTGCCGGAACAACCGTGGACATCTTCAAGAGAAAACTGGACTGTTTCCTAAGAGAAGTCCCGGATCAGCCGGGCTGTGGTGGGTATGTGGCTCTGCGGGCCGCTCCAAGCAACAGCCTGGTGGATCAAACTCTCACAAGTCGAGCCTGGCCTCGGGCCGGGCTTGGGGAGTAGAAGAACTCCCAGAACCCCATTAACCAGGTATCAACCAGGTAACTTAGGACCCTGGGAATCCCCTAGGGGGTGCGTGGGTCCGATGGATATATCCCCGAAGTCCCCCCCCCTCGCTTCATGCGAGTTTGAAGGTTGCTCGTTCCCCTTGGCTCAGGGTGACCCTCACGGTTTTTGCCTCCGTCACGCTGCCTGCTGGGTCGGTGACACCTTCGACCCGGAGTTCTGTGAGTACTGTTGCTTGCTTGTGACTCAATTTACCCAATCTCAAGATGATGTTCTACGGGTACAGACGGCTCAGATGTTGCATGCCAGTTTTGGGTTCAGCTCCGCCTTCATCTGGTCAGCGCAGTGCTCGCTCTGTGCAAGGTTCTGGGTCTCGTAAGGGGCGCCGGCCCTTTCGCGGTTCGCCTCATTCACGGAGTGATGGGGGGAGGCTTGCGCTGTTCGCTCACGCCTGGTCCCACGATTTGTGGGCATTTCGGGGTGTTTCCCTCGGCCTGTAGTTGCGTTGGGTGGCCCCTCCTCCTTCGGAAGGTTCGGGGCTGGCGGGTCAGGCCTCTTTTTTTTCCTGCTCTCCGTCGAGTCGTCTTGGAGTGGTTTCGTTTGGGCGTCGTCGAAACGACGATGTCCCTCAGATGGGTTTCCTGTCTGTTTCTAGTGCACGTCCTCTGTGTCCGGGAACGTGCTTTGGGTTGATC
>WNGS01161042.1:0-12192 GCA_020271785.1 Procambarus virginalis | reverse complement strand
GTGGTGGCGATGGTGGTGATCAACCAGCTACACTAGACCTGGTGGTGGTGATCAACCAGCTACACTAGACCTGGTGGTGGTGATCAACCAGCTACACTAGACCTGGTGGTGGTGGTGATCAACCAGCTACACTAGACTGGTGGTGGTGGTGATCAACCAGCTACACTAGACCTGGTGGTGGTGGTGGTGATCAACCAGCTACACTAGACCTGGTGGTGGTGATCAACCAGCTACACTAGACCTGGTGGTGGTGGTGATCAACCAGCTACACTAGACCTGGTGGTGGTGGTGGTGATCAACCAGCTACACTAGACCTGGTGGTGGTGGTGATCAACCAGCTACACTAGACCTGGTGGTGGTGGTGGTGATCAACCAGCTACACTAGACCTGGTGGTGGTGGTGGTCAACCAGCTACACTAGACCTGGTGGTGGTGGTGATCAACCAGCTACACTAGAAGTTGGTGGTGGTGATCAACCAGCTACACTAGACCTGGTGGTGGTGATCAACCAGCTACACTAGACCTGGTGGTGGTGATCAACCAGCTACACTAGACCTGGTGGTGGTGATCAACCAGCTACACTAGACCTGGTGGTGGTGGTGATCAACCAGCTACACTAGACTGGTGGTGGTGGTGATCAACCAGCTACACTAGACCTGGTGGTGGTGATCAACCAGCTACACTAGACCTGGTGGTGGTGATCAACCAGCTACACTAGACCTGGTGGTGGTGATCAACCAGCTGCACTAGACCTGGTGGTGGTGGTGATCAACCAGCTACACTAGACCTGGTGGTGGTGGTGATCAACCAGCTACACTAGACCTGGTGGTGGTGATCAACCAGCTACACTAGACCTGGTGGTGGTGATCAACCAGCTACACTAGACCTGGTGGTGGTGATCAACCAGCTACACTAGACCTGGTGGTGGTGATCAACCAGCTACACTAGACCTGGTGGTGGTGGTGATCAACCAGCTACACTAGACCTGGTGGTGGTGGTGATCAACCAGCTACACTAGACCTGGTGGTGGTGATCAACCAGCTACACTAGACCTGGTGGTGGTGATCAACCAGCTACACTAGACCTGGTGGTGGTGATCAACCAGCTACACTAGACCTGGTGGTGGTGATCAACCAGCTACACTAGACCTGGTGGTGGTGATCAACCAGCTACACTAGACCTGGTGGTGGTGATCAACCAGCTACACTAGACCTGGTGGTGGTGATCAACCAGCTACACTAGACCTGGTGGTGGTGGTGATCAACCAGCTACACTAGACCTGGTGGTGGTGGTGGTCAACCAGCTACACTAGACCTGGTGGTGGTGGTGGTGATCAACCAGCTACACTAGACCTGGTGGTGGTGATTAACCAGCTACATTAAAACCTGGTGGTGGTGATCAACCATCTACACTAGACCTGGTGGTGGTGGTGGTCAACCAGCTACACTAGACCTGGTGGTGGTGGTGATCAACCAGCTACACTAGACCTGGTGGTGGTGGTGATCAACCAGCTACACTAGACCTGGTGGTGGTGATCAACCAGCTACACTAGACCTGGTGGTGGTGGTGGTAGTGGTGGTGGTGATCAACCAGCTACCCTAGACTGGTGGTGGTGGTGGTGGTGGTGATCAACCATCTACCCTAGCTCTGGTGGTGGTGGTGATCAACTAGCTACCTTAGCACTTGTGTTTACCCAAAATGAAGGTAATGTAGAGAACGTAAAATGTGATGTGTCACTCTTCAGTGGTCACTGCATTATCAGGTTTAATTATACAATTATTTATTCAGGTAAAGTACATACAAGCAATGTGAGATACAAAACATTGATAGATTTATAAATAGAGCTAGTACATACAATGCCTAAAGCCATATGCAGGCGATGAGTCACAATAACGTGGCTGAAGAATGTTGACCAGATCACACACTAGAAGGTGAAGGGACAACGACGTTTCGGTCCGTCCTGGAACATTCTCAAGTTGATTGTGAAAATGGTCCAGGACGGACCGAAACGTCGTTGCCCCTTCGCTTTCTAGTGTGTGGTCTGGTCAACATGCCTAAAGGCACTATTACGCAAAGCGTTCGGGCAGAGACCGAAGCTTTGGAGCTATGAAGCTATTATATTGTAGAACTTAGACTTAGAAACCGGATCAAGAAAATGAGAATCCAGTAGAGGGTTAGGGATTATATGCAGGTTCAAGGGCAGAATAATATGAAAGGAAAGTCAGCACATGAGGTGATGCAACTCGTACACAGAAATACAAAGATGCAACTCGACAATTCGTACCTTTTAGGAGGGAAGTGTTAAAAGGAGAACAGCAAGCTCATCCCGCCAAAGACACACCGAAACTACGACGTTGGTACAACGTTCGAACAAGTTTTAACACCTAACCAGTTATAACAACAAATATAGCTAGTTGTAACAACGTTCTAATATGTCATAAACACGTTAAGCCAAGATGTAACAACTTTATTACAAGTTGTAACAAGCCGAAAATAGAGACAGTTTCGGTTTGTGTTTCCAGGATGGTTCAACAGTGGGAAGAAGAGAGGAGAAGGCAAACAACGCATGGAAAAAAATATATGGGACAAGGGGACATTTATAAGGGACGTATAGGGACATTGTCTCCCCCTCCCCGGTGGAGACAAATGGGCAAAATGTTTCTTTCACCCTGATGCCCTGTCACCTAGCAGTCAATAGGTACCTGGGGGTTAGACAGCTGCTACTGGCTGCTGCTTCCTGGGGATGTGTAACAAAAGAAGGCCTGGTTGAGGACCGGGCCGCAGGGACGCTGAGCCCCGAATTCATCTCAAGATAACCTCAAGATAAGGGTACAGAGGAAAATAGGGAGGCACTAGAGAGGGTTATCTTTATCTTGAGTTATCTTGAGATGATTTCGGGGCTTTTTTTTTTTTAGTGTCCCTTGACCAGGCCTCCACCCCCAGGAAGCAGCCCGTGACAGCTGACTAACACCCAGGTACCTATTTTACTGCTAGGTAACAGGGGCATAGGGTGAAAGAAACTGCCATTGTTTCTCGCTGGCGCCTGGGATCGAACCCAGGACCACAGGATCACAAGTCCAGCTGCTGTCCGCTCGGCCGACCGCCTCCCAGGGTCAGAAAAGATTACACCAAAGTCAGTATGGCAGCACGGCACCAGTTTGAAAATTATATTACAGCAAAGCATAGAGTCAACCTTAGCTGCTGCACAGCATGTACAGAGGAAAGTGGCAGAATGAGGCAATGTAATAAAACCGCTGGGGACAGGAAGGAACACTTCTGGAGTTTGACTAGTGTGTGTGAAGAAATTGTCAGGAGGTTCCAGGTGGTGTAAAAACAGCAACAGACTGGTGAATTAGGAGACGTGACAATAGATAACCAGAAATAACACACACCAAAATTGTAGTTAATGTAGAAAAGGTGAAAATATCCAGACGAGAAGTCACAATAACGTGGGTGAAATATGTTGACCAGACCACACACTAAAAAGTGAAGGGACGACGACGTTTCGGTCCGTCCTGGACCATCCACAATTGACTTGCGAACGGTCCAGGATGGAGCGAAACGTCTGTCGTCCTTCACTTTTTAGTGTGTGGTTTGGTCAACAAGGTGAAAATATATTTGGAGGAAGTGGATGTAGCAGTAGTAGGACCACACCAAATATCACCATGGTTACCGAAGAAAGCTATGAAGATCTTGCCTTATCATTAACTCTAATACACAGAGATATCACAATAATGTGATATATCAACGGAACAAATCCACAAGGGCCTTTCTTGAGATTATCTTGAGATGATTTCGTGGCTTTAGTGTCCCCGCGGCCCGGTCCTCGACCAGGCCTCCACCCCCAGGAAGCAGCCCGTGACAGCTGACTAACACCCAGGTACCTATTTACTGCTAGGATACAGAGGCATAGGGTGAAAGAAACTCTGCCCATTGTTTCTCGCCGGCGCCCGGGATCGAACTCGGGACCACAGGATCACAGTCCAGCGTGCTGTCCGCTCGGCCGACCGGCTCCCGGTCCGGCTCGTGCTGTCCGCCTTGATGAGGGTTGGAGCCTATGCGCTAAGTGTTCCCAGATGCGCCTTAGTCAGCTGTACCACGACACGGTCTTACAGTTAAGGACTGGTGCCTAGTCAATATCCCTGGCCAGGATATGGACCTCAATAAATCACTTGCGAAGTGTGTTGAACCGATTTATTTTTAATTATTTTTTTTAGTGTTTTAACTCCCACACTTGTCAGTGATACAGATCTATAATTAAGAGGGTCTACCATTTTTATAGATTGGAACTATGTTTGGCCTTTCCTATGTCATACATTAATTTATCTATCAGAGCATTAAATTTTGTGTTCGTGGTTTACCCTTAGGTTTCCCATTTACTGTAGATGCTTGGCAGAGTCATTATGTTTAGTAAACCATTATGATACACAATTGTCAAAATTTGTTGTTGTTTACCCTCGCAGCCTGGCAGTCATGTAAGTGTTGGACGTGTGCGGGTGATGAGCAGAGAGATCAAAAGTAGCCGGCAAGTTCTCTGGCTCGGCGAGGCACGGCTAGCGTCTGCTGCCACCGATGGAGTTATTCAGGTAATTGTTTTATGCCAGATATCTGATGATAAGGAAGTTTTCAGCCTGTCTCAAGTTGTCGGAATACAATATGTTGCGTAATGGGGGGACAGTGTGAGGGAAACAGAAGTAGATGTTTCTGCAAGGATTTATGCAATACAGTATATGGTAAAAGACAGATAATAGAAGGTCTATTAGCCTGTGAGTTTATCTGTTATGCAAGGAACATTATACTATTTTTATGCTCCTGACCTTCATCTAGAAGGAAGAGATTGCAGATAAAGTAGGTAAAAGCTAGTGATAGGATGATTATAATTACTATGGGGATACCCGGCAAGGTGGGAGCCGGTCGGCCGAGCGGACAGCACGCTGGACTTGTGATCCTGTGGTCCTGGGTTCGATTGCAGGCGCCGGCGAGAAACAATTGGCAGAGTTTCTTTCACCCTATGCCCCTGTTACCTAGCAGTAAAATAGGTACCTGGGTGTTAGTCAGCTGTCACGGGATGCTTCCTAGGGGTGGAGGCCTGGTCGAGGACCGGGCCGCGAGGACACTAAAGCCCCGAAATCATCTCAAGATAACCTCAAGAATGCTTGTCTTCCCTCTTTATCTTCCTATCTTCATCTCTACCTGTCTCTATCTCAATATCTAGCTAGCTATCTCGTTACACTCCCCTCCCCCCCACCTGCATATCTCAAGAGGCACTGAAACACAAAACAGTCAGTAGTTTCAAAGCGTTATATGACAAAGAGTGCTGGGAAGACGGGACACCACGAGCGTAGCTCTCATCCTGTAACTACACTTAGGTAATTACTGTATGGGGTCTCAGACACTTTGCTTCTTCCTTCTCTCCCTTTTCTATGCCAGTTTCTTTTCAATAACAACTGCAAGTTATTCACGTGCCATGATTTCACACTCCACTCTATGAAAGATGCCAATGAAAACAGCCTTGACATAAATGAAAACGGTTTGTAATATCCAATATTTGTTAAGCATTTAACTTAGACCAGCAACGAGGAGGCTCGGTCGACGACCGGGCCGCAGGGACGCTAAGCCCTGGAAACACCTCAAGGTAGGCAGGCCTACCCTCCAATCAATCTATGTTCATCCTGTACCGTAGATCATCACTACCAATTTGGGTGAGGCTGTCCCCCATTGTCTGGTCTCCAATTTGGGATACACACACACACACACACACACACACACACACACACACACACACACACACACNCTTTTAAAGGTGCCACTCTGGCCTTTGATGTGAAGCAAATTGGCTTGCCCATTTGAGACCAGGTAAGCTACTGTGCCATAAGCCTTCCTGAGGCATCACAAATACATGTAGCTTAATTGGTTCTTTTCATTTACTACTGTGTTCCTGGGAACTTGACAGACTCTAGGGTACTTAAATCTTTTACTAACCCTTGCCATTTTTCTTGTAAGGCAGGTGTCAGAAGATCATCCCAGCCTATCTTTTGTTGCCAACATTCCTGTATTATCAACTTCCATTAATTGGATTGGGCTTAATAGTCCTAATGGGTCGAAGGGTTTGCTGACTTGTGATAGTAATTTTCTCATTGTTAAGTTAGTGGTATCAGGCTCCACTGACTTGATTGTCAACTGATCTGTTGTCGTGTTCCATTCGACACCTAGTACCTTTGTCATCTCGGGTACCTGGTAATCGGGAAATTCAGTTGAGATCAGTTGATTTAATTTGTCATTGTTAGAGACCCAAGACTGGAGAGGCATATTGGCTCCCATTAATTCTCGATTGGCCTCATGGTATATGTCCAACAGTTTACTTTCACTGTTGGTTGTACCTTGAAAATTATCCACATACAGGTTTTTGCTAATTTCCGTCTTGTTTCGGGCTATTGGACTTCTTCAAGTGCGTATCCAAGGTAGCTTGGAGCAGAAAGGGAGATGACGTGGCGCCAAAAAGGACGGACGCAAACCGGTAAGTGATTAATTCACTGTTCGGATCGTTAGGATCCTTAATCCATAGGAACTTTGTGTAGTTCCGGTCTTCTTCTTGAAGACCTACCCTAAGGAATGCCTTGCTGATGTCGGCCGTATATGCATAAGTCCCAATACGGAACTTTAACAGCACGTCGTAAAGCCTTTGTGTTAGGCTAGGGCCAGTTTGAAGGCAGTCATTTAACGAAACACTACTCGGCCTCGTTTTAGCACTGCAATTAAATACTATCCGTAATGGGGTAGTTGCAGAATTTTTCTGTACAGGATGATGTGGTAAGTAGTGACCTTCCTTTGGGTTATCATTTGTAACAACTTCGATCGGAGTTGCTTCTATTATTTTCATGGTACAACTTCAAGTTCTCAGGTTGTCTTTGTAAGCGCAACACCTGTGATCTCAATTGGTTTTGTGCCATAAAATGGTTGACGGGTAGCTGAGGGTGATTCAGCTTCCATGGTAACCTGACCCAGTATTGATTATCTCTGTATATAACTGAGTCCAGGTATGTTTGTAAGTCCAGTCATCATCTGGGCTAGGTTGTTCAGGGACAATGCCGAGAGTTGCCAGGTCCCATAACTTATGTACAGGGGGATCAAGCTCTTCCTCGGACATGTCTCTGAGTTGCAGTGGAGACTGGTCTCCTAGTCATGCAACCATTACTGGGTTGGCATGTTGGTGGTCTACAGGTGCGGGTTGTTTAGCCGTAATACTGGGCCTGTTAGCAAATAGCCACCTGCAGATGGTAACACGTTCATACCGTGTTTGTCTTCCTTTCCTTTGATAAACTTATGGTAGACATCTGATCCCATAAGGATTCCAATATTGGAAAGGTTGTCCGATTTGATTTTATCAGCCAAATGAATTCCTTTTTTTCTAGGAATTTGGCTGTTGTCCCCAGACCATATACATACAGATCTGTTGGGAATCTATCTACTACTAGAGCTTGTACTTTTTTCGTAACCTCCTAATCGTACTTTGGGTTGTACTACCTTGAAGACTCGGGCTCCTGAGTCAGTCAGGAATCCTGCTATGTTTATTCGTGTCTCCTCTACAGGTGTAAGTTTCAGTGTATCTACCAACTCTTTGGATATAAAGGTCAATTGGGACCCTTGATCAAATAATCCACGTACGGTGGCTTTGTTCTCTCCATTTCTAATGATCAATCGTGCAGTAGGTAGAGCTGATTTATGTTTAGACCTTGTTGAGAAGACACTTATGTCAGGTAACACAGTACAAAGCTGTACTGAAGTGGTAGTTCCTTCCTCCTCCTGTGGTTTGGCAGACTTTGTACTTGAGTCCCCACAAAGTGCTGTATGGTGTTGACCCTTATGGCACCTATTACAGGTGCGTATTGTAGATGTGCAGGTGTCGGGATGATGTTCCCTTATACACTTGGTACATCTATGTAACTCCTTGAGTCGTTTTATGCGTGTTGCACGATCGGGGAAACGTCTGCAATTGTACATGGAATGTGATTGTCCACAGAACAGACATGGTCTCCAGACGTTAACAGTATCTTGAGGAGTCACCGATTTGGGTGACGCGTTACCTGTAGTTTGGAGGTACCAACTGCATATGTGCCCACACTGCCTTGTTTCCACTTTGGGAGGGAGAAGTGTTTAGATTTGGAGTACTGTTTGTACTCTGTTGTTTACTATTAGTAGTAGACGAAGGTTTAGATGTCGCTTTTTCATCTGGGTTAACTCTTTCTCGTTCTATGATGGTTTGTAACCCTTTGTTAATCTCTGTTACGGTCAGAGATGACTTTCCATACAACACAAACAGCTTATCCAGGATGTCCTGGGTAATTTGCGTGTCATATGGACTTGGATTATCCAGTCTGATGCATCCAAGTTCACTTTATTTTAAGTGCCTTAAGCAAAGACTCAAGCTCCAATCTAAAGGCTTGGAGTGAGCTGCTGTATTATTTGGATGGTTAATATCTAACAGCTTCTGGGTTAGAATTCTGATAGTCCTTTCGGGTTTTGCATAATGTCTTTCAGGAGTTGTACGGCATTGTCATAATCGTCATCTGTGTGATTCAGATTACAGACTACCTGAAAGGCTTCATCCTTCAAGACACTCTGTAAATACGTAAACTTTGTCGTCTTTGGTACATTGGCATTAGAATCCACAGAATCGACAAATTTGCTCCAGAAATTGTCCCAACTCTCGTCCTCTGTTCCAGAAAAGTTGGGAGACTGAGTGATGGTAATTTGACTTCTGGTGCTGTCTGATTCTGGGTAGTTGTGGCTGCAATATTTATATTGGCCTTATGGGCGTTTATCAAATCGTCATAGTATTGTAACTTTGCAAACATTGCATCTTCGTAATCAGAGTGTTCTTGGAATATGTCGTTCATGTCTCTTCATCAATACTGGCAATCTTAAGTAAATCTTGATATTCTATCATTTGTTGCAACACACGGTCATATTTGTTCCGTGTAAGCTGAAGATAGTTTTCCAGTGCTGCATAATTAACTGGAGTTTGGTTACTCATTCTTCACATTTGTTAATCTGCCTTGTGAATGATCCCTTTAAGCTAGTAAGGTTAATTTTACATTTTTGAGAGTAGACATCTTGGAAGTACTTGCTAGTCGTATGGACTTTAACTATTTCTGGCACTTGAATTAGTAGAGCAACTAGTTTCCGAACTAGAGCTGTTATCATTTAAAATATACACTACTGTATAATCATACACGCTATAATTTGAGTGGTAAGCCTGTATCAATGCTGGTATTCCGCAAGTTAGCCCGTCATTATCACTCTTGGTTGGTACAGAGACACAGGTTAACACTCAAAGGTGAAATGATTATAGTTAAATTATACCTATAATTTACTGTATGAATATCAGGTTGACAACACAACTCGGGTTGTCATGAATACTGCATAAAAATATGTACTTGCTAGGTTGTAATATATGTTCAACTCTAGACAAGTGTAAAATTCTTACCCTTACACCAGGTTAGCACAATAAATTAAACTAGGTTGCTGTACAACACCAGCCTAAAATGTCCTACCCTTGTGCAAGAATTTGCTGTAAATAATGTGGTATGCAGTAAATGTTATGTTAATGGCTTAAATTACAAAACATTTATAAGTAACTTATAAGTAAAGTAGCCTCTTATCAACCTCTTGTAATGAAAAAAGCACAATTGTTCTTTTGGCATAGGCCTCAGAACAATAATAGTGCTTTGTTGAAAGTTTTGTTTGCTATGAGATTGAAAAGTTAGGCTAGAAAAATGCAAATATATGGTAGTGTCTTCCTGCTATAATTTATGTATAATATTGAACTACTGTTATATCAGGATCTTATATCTAGATGCAATGTACCTACTGGTTAACTGTAATAATCATCTAGGTTCGAAGGACCAAATGTTATGTGGTAAAAACTCCAGGCAGTATATCTCCTTTAAATTGACTTCAATAAAATAAAGTTTATCTTATTTTTTCTTAGTAAGTAAGAAATTGAGTGGACTGTATGTACTTGTTAAAACTGCCTGAAATTATTCTCACATAAATTGGAGGGACAATTTGTAGCTTAAACCACTTTGTGATGGCTCCTTCTTAAACTACCAATTGTTTACCTAAGTTTAATTTTATTGTAATTTTATATCATACCACATATGGTGGTCTAATCTACTATTATTTCAATAATTATTACTAGTTATGAATACTACTACTACAATATAACAAAGGGCTTAGCTGGACTTGTTGTAATGGCCCTGATAAGGCTGTGTCATGGTAGCACCTATATGGGTGTGGCTCTGTTCCTCATGGTGCCAGTAATGGCGGCTGTGGAGGTCTACAAGGCTGGCATACAGCTAGGTACAATATGTGTATAGTTCAACTCTCTGCTCAGCTACTTGCTGCTCCAAGTCACAATTTACCTGTTTGGGATACAAGGAATTAGTAACAGTTCCCTAAATATATCTATTACAGGTGTGACATGGTATGTGAGGGCTGTAAAAATGGGCTATACGTACATTTAGCTGTTGTTATTCATGTATCGTAACCGACTTATCTTAATAATGTTAAAAATGTGCACACAGATTTAAACATAAAGATACTTGGTAAGCCGGATACTGGAGTACTCTTAGTTGTAGTAGTGGTGTTGCTATGGCAGTTTCTTAAGGCAGAGTAGGTCTATCCTATGTGGCCATTAACACAACACACGAGCACTCATTGTTATTGTTTCGTGTGTGGGTGGCGTCAGTAAGTCACTCTGGCTTTGTGTACTGTTCCAATATTTTGCTGGATCTACCTCTAAAGTAATTCTACATTAACAAGGGAATCAAGCTATATTATGGAGTTAATAATTATAATCAGTCTTATTGAACACTTTTTTATTCAACTTAGACATTAAACTGTTGTATGAACAGTGCTTAATAATGTAAATACACAGCGACGTCGATGACGTCACGAAGTCTCCCATTCTCAAATTTTAAGAGGATACTGACTAAGGGAAGACTATGCTATTTGTGTATGTGTGTGTCGGTTTCCCGACAGGTGGTGATCAACCAGCTACATTAGACCTGGTGGTGGTGATCAACCAGCTACATTAGACCTGGTGGTGCTGATCAACCATCTACACTAGACCTGGTGGTTGGTGATCAACCAGCTACACTAGACCTGGTGGTGGTGATCAACCAGCTACACTAGACCTGGTGGTTGGTGATCAACCAGCTACACTAGACCTGGTGATTGGTGATCAACCAGCTACACTAGACCTGGTGGTGGTCGTGATCAACCAGCTACACTAGACCTGGTGGTGGTGGTGATCAACCAGCTACACTAGACCTGGTGGTGCTGATCAACCATCTACACTAGACCTGGTGGTTGGTGATCAACCAGCTACACTAGACCTGGTGGTGGTGATCAACCAGCTACACTAGACCTGGTGGTTGGTGATCAACCAGCTACACTAGACCTGGTGATTGGTGATCAACCAGCTACACTAGACCTGGTGGTCGTCGTGATCAACCAGCTACACTAGACCTGGTGGTGGTGGTGATCAACCAGCTACACTAGACCTGGTGGTGCTGATCAACCATCTACACTAGACCTGGTGGTTGGTGATCAACCAGCTACACTAGACCTGGTGGTGGTCGTGATCAACCAGCTACACTAGACTTGGTGGTGGTGGTGATCAACCAGCTACACTATCCTGGTGGTGGTGATCAACGAGCTACCCTAGACCTGGTGGTGGTGATCAACGAGCTACACTAGACCTGGTGGTGGTGGTGATCAACCAGCTACACTATCCTGGTGGTGGTGATCAACGAGCTACCCTAGACCTGGTGGTGGTGATCAACGAGCTACACTAGACCTGGTGGTGGTGGTGATCAACCAGCTACACTAGACCTGGTGGTGGTGATCAACCAGCTACCCCTAGACCTGGTGGTGGTGATCAACGAGCTACCCCTAGACCTGGTGGTGGTGATCAACCAGCTACCCTAGACCTGGTGGTGGTGATCAACCAGCTACACTAGACCTGGTGGTGGTGGTGATCAACCAGCTACATTAGACCTGGTGGTGGTGATCAACCAGCTACATTAGACCTGGTGGTGGTGATCAACCAGCTACATTAGACCTGGTGGTGGTGATCAACCATCTACACTAGACCTGGTGGTGGTGGTGGTCAACCAGCTACACTAGA
>WNGS01161029.1:0-17927 GCA_020271785.1 Procambarus virginalis | reverse complement strand
CCACCCTGCCCACAGCACCGCCACCCTGCCCACACCACCACCACCCTGCCCACACCATCACCACCCTGCCCACACCACCACCACCCTGCCCACACCACCCCACCCTGCCCCACACACCACCACCCCTGCCCACACCACACCTCCCTGCCCACACCACCACCACCCTGCCCACACCACCACCTCCTGCTCACACCACCACCACCCTGCCCACACACCACACCACCCTGCCCACACCACCACCACCCTGCCCACAACACCACCTCCCTGCCCACACCACCACCACCCTGCCCACACCACCACCACCCTGCCCACACCACCACTACCCTGCCCACACCACCACCCTGACGATACAGCTTCGTAACAAAATGAAACGACCAAAAAACACCTGACCATTAGCTTCAAAAAAAGGCTGCTCGAGTATGGAAAAGTAATGGGGGTAGAAACTACGCAAATGGGCGGACTGTTAATTCAATTTACACCGAATCACATCGTATGATTCGGTTGTTCATATGGCTACTATTACAATATTAGGCGCTGAGCACCTAATGTCTCATATCCCTTGTTGTGTATTGCGACTACAAGTGTAAGCTGTATGCCAGTACAGGACCTACTAGTGAGTGGTACAGAGTGTCTCAGACTGAAACCTAACCTAACCTAACCTAACCTAACTTAACCTCACCTAACCTAACCTAACCTAACCTACTAGTGAGTGGTACAGAGTGTCTCAGAAACCTAAGCTACTTAGTTCCCTACAGCGTGTATGTGCCCTGCTTGTTTGGGTTCTAATCCACCTTGAATCACCAATCCCTCATCGTCCTCCTCATCTACTTCATCAATCCGCTAGTTGCTCGTCCAACAGTGTGTTCTTTTTATGTTCCCATTCGTGTTAGTTTGTATTATCAGCATTACAACTGATAATTGGTCTTACGTTGGTCTTTTAGGTTACAGCAGCAACACTTTACAGTGGTTTAATAAGTTACAGCAACACTTTACAGTGGTTTAATAAGTTACAGCAACACTTTACAGTGGTTTAATATGTTACAGCAACACTTTACAGTGGTTTAATAAGTTACAGCAACACTTTACAGTGGTTTAAGTTACAGCAACACTTTACAGTGGTTTAATAAGTTACAGCAACACTACAGTGGCTGGTGAGTTATAATATTACTTTATAGTGGTTGGTTAGATACTGCAAGACTTTACAGTGGCTGGAAAGTTCCACTTTAGAGTAGTGGTAAGTTACGGCAACACTTTACAATGTATAGTCAACAAATTCACAAGGGGCGTGACGAGGAATAAGGCAGCGTCTGGGATACTCTCGGACGCAGGTTCGAACCCTCTTACGGCCCTTGTGGATTTGTTCATTTGATGCATCAGGCTATTGTGATTTCTGTACTCACCTAGTTGTACTCACCTAGTTGTGCTTGCGGGGTTGAGCTCTGGCTCTTTGGTCCCGCCTCTCAACCGTCAATCAACAGGTGTACAGTTTCCTGAGCCTATTGGGCTCTATCATATCTACACTTGAAGCTGTGTATGGAGTCAGCCTCCACCACATCACTTCCTAATGCATTCCATTTGTCAACACTCTGACACTAAAAAAGTTCTTTCTAATATCTCTGTGGCTCATTTGGGCACTCAGTTTCCACCTGTGTCCCCTAGTGCGTGTGCCCCTTGTGTTAAACAGCCTGTCTTTATCAACCCTGTCGATTCCCCTGAGAATCTTGAATGTGGTGATCATGTCCCCCTAACTCTTCTGTCTTCCACGAAGTGAGGTTCAATTCCCGTAGTCTCTCCTGTAGCTCATACCTCTCAGCTCGGGTACTAGTCTGGTGGCAAACCTTTGAACCTTTTCCAGTTTAGTCTTATGCTTGACTAGATAGGGACTCCATGCTGGAGCCGCATACTCCAGGATTGGTCTGACATATGTGGTATATAATGTTCTGAAAGATTCCTTACACAAGTTTCTAAAGGCCGTTCTTATGTTAGCCAACCTGGCATATGCTGCTGATGTTATCCTCTTGATATGAGCTTCAGGGGACAGGTCTGGCGTGATATCAACCCCCAGGTCTTTCTCTCTCTCTGACTCTTGAAGTATTTCATCTCCCAAATGTACCTTGTATCTGGTCTCCTGCTTCCTACCCCAATCTTCATTACATTACATTTGCTTGGGTTAAACTCTAACAGCCATTTGTTCGACCATTCCTGCAGCTTGTCCAGGTCTTCTTGAAGCCTCAAGCTGTCCTCCTCTGTCTTAATCCTTCTCATAATTTTGGCGTCGTCAGCAAACATTGAGAGGAATGAGTCTATACCATCTGGGAGATCATTTACGTATATCAGAAACAGGATAGGTCCAAGTACAGAGCCCTGTGGGACTCCACTGGTGACTTCACGCCAGTCTGAGGTCTCACCCCTCACTGTAACTCTCTGCTTCCTATTGCTTAGGTACTCCCTTATCCACTGGAGCGCCCTACCTGTTACTCCTGCCTGTTCTCCAGCTTATGGATCAACCTTTTATGGGGTACTGTGTCAAAGGCTTTCCGACAGTCCAAAAAAATGCAGTCCGCCCACCCTTCTCTTTCTTGGTTAATTTTTGTCACCTGATCGCCCAACAGCTTTTCTCACATCCAGCTCCAATAGGTGCTTTTTGACCTCATCTCTTGTAATTTCGAACCTATCCAAGGTCACCTGGTTTGCTGCCACCTCTCCCAGCGCCGTGATATCTCCCTGTTCTATTGTAAAGACCTCCTGGAACCTTTTGTTGCGTTCTTCACACACCTCTTTGTCATTCTCTGTGGACCTGTCCTCGCCCACCCTAAGTTTCATCACCTGTTCCTTCACTGTTGTCTTCCTCCTGATGTGACTGTGTAGTAGCTTTGGTTCAGTCTTGGCTTTATTAGCTATATCATTTTCATACCTTTTCTCAGCTGCTCTTCTCACACTAACATACTCGTTCCTGGTTCTCTGGTATCTCTCTCTACTTTCTGGTGTTCTGTTATTACGGAAGTTCCTCCATGCCCTTTTGTTCAGCTCCTTTGCTATCATACATTCCCTATTAAACCACGGATTCTTCCTTTGCTTCTCTGTTTTTTCCTGTCGGGCTGGGACAAACCTGCTTACAGCCTCCTGACATTTTTGGGTGACATAGTCCAAAATGTCTTGTACGGACTTGGTTCCGAGTTCTGTGTCCCAATGTATATCCCATAGGAATTTATTCATCTCCTCATAGTTTCCCTTTCGGTACGCCAGCCCTTTGGTTCCCAGTTCTTTTTTTGGGGTGATAATTCCTAGCTCAACCAGGTACTCAAAGCTCAATACGCTATGATCACTCATTCCCAAGGGGGCTTCCAACTTAACTTTCCTTATATCCGACTCATTTCGGGTAAATATCAGATCAAGCAAGGCTGGTTCATCCCCTCCTCTCATTCTTGTCGGTCCCTTGACGTGTTGACTTAGAAAGTTTCTTGTTGCCACATCCAGCAGCTTAGCTCTCCAAGTGTCTGGGCCTCCATGTGGGTCTCTGTTCCCCCAATCTATCTTCCCATGGTTGAAGTCTCCCATGATTAGAATTCTGGATCCGTTCCTGCTAGTCACAGAAGCTGCTCTCTCTATTATATTGATGGTGGTCATGTTGTTTCTATCATATTTCTGTCTGGGTCTTCTGTCGTTCGGTGGGGGTTATATATGACTACTATTATAATTTTCTGTCCTCCAGTTGCAATGGTGCCTGATATGTAGTCATTGAAACCTTCACAGTTCTGAATTACCATCTCTTTGAAACTCCAACCTTCTCTTAGTAGCAAAGCCACACCACCACCTCCTCTCCCTTCTCTCTCTTTCCTCACTACATAGTAGCCCTGTGGAAACACTGTGTTTATTATGATTTTCGTTAGCTTTGGTTCTGTGAGTGCTATTATGTCTGGGTTTTCTTCTAGTGCCCATTCTCCAAGTTCACTTGTTTTATTTGTGATCCCATCTATGTTAGTGTACATCGCCTTGAAGATGTACTGTGTGTAATGTGTAGTGAGTCACCGCGAAACATTAAAGCAGTTAGTAAGTTACAACAATATTTTACAATAGTAGGTAAGTTATGGAAATAATTTACAGTTCTTGGTAAGTTACGTAAATAATTTACAGTTCTTGGTAAGTTACGTAAATAATTTACAGTTCTTCGCAAGTTACGTAAATAACTTACAGTTCTTGGTAAGTTACGTAAATAATTTACAGTTCTTGGTAAGTTACGTAAATAATTTACAGTTCTTGGTAAGTTACGTAAATAATTTACAGTTCTTGGTAAGTTACGTAAATAATTTACAGTTCTTGGTAAGTTACGTAAATAATTTACAGTTCTTGGTAAGTTACATAAATCATTTACAGTTCTTGGTAAGTTACGAAAAAAAATTACAGTTCTTGGTAAGTTACGTAAATAATTTACAGTTCTTGGTAAGTTACGTCAATAATTTACAGTTCTTGGTAAGTTACAGCAACATTTTACTACAATTGGCAAGTTACAAAAACTTTTACAATGGTCCGTAAAGTTCAACAACACTTGACAATGGTGGAAAACTTACAGTAGCATTTGAAGTGGTTGGTAAGTTACATCAACACTTTATGACGGTTTGTAAGTTACAGGAGCACTTTACAGTGCTGGTAAGTTTCTTCAGTACTTTGCAGTGGTTGGTAAGTTTTAGCAGCACTTTACAAAGGTTGTTAAGCTTCAGTAACACTTTACAGTGGTTTGTAAGTTTCAGGAACATAGTGCAGTTACTGGTAAGTTGCATGAACACAGTGCAGTTACTGGTAAGTTGCATGAACACAGTGCAGTTACTGGTAAGTTGCATGAACACAGTGCAGTTACTGGTAAGTTGCATGAACACAGTGCAGTTACTGGTAAGTTGCATGAACACAGTGCAGTTACTGGTAAGTTTCAAGGAACAATTTACAGTAATTTTTTTCACCTTTATTATAAAATAACATATAAATACAAATTAAGAACAAGGTACCGAAGCACCATAACATTGTCGAACACAACACAATGTATCACCAGCAATAGACCACCATTCCAATACAAAACAAATACACCAACCATTGAAATACAAGTACACAAACCAGGGCACAGCGCAACTGTACGCATAAAAGGGAACAGAACTACACAAGGGAAACACTGTTAAAGCACTGCAAAGACAGAATCAGGATCTCACAACATGGAAATACAGAATACACAAAAGAAAATTAAACACACACACAAAGGCCTTCAACAGACGGAGTCCGGCACCTCCTCTAAATCTTGAAAATACAAAGAAAAACATAACACATAATAAGTACCAACAAGGGAAAGCATAAAAAAACACACACAGCATTACAAAGATAAATACAATAATACAACTGACCACGGTCAGAAGATCGGGGCACACACACGAGAACGGAATGAACACATTCCAAAATCAGATATGCACCATGCACACACATCTTTGTCGAAGCAAGCAAGAGGGGAAGACACCTCCGACCCTCGCAACAGGACACACTCCCATGGCATATAACAATAAACTACACACTACTTACTCTCATGACACACAAGCAAGCAACAAACGGGAAACACACACTAGATCAAGCAGAGCCACAGCTCTAGCATACAAGCCAGTCAAGTCCATCAGGGGAGGGGTTGGCTGCGTGACAGTACCGGACCACCACCCCTGGAAACACTCGCAGAACCCTGAATAGAAAGAGGGGTGGTGGGGTTAAAGAAGGGGAATCCCCAAGAGGAGGGGCGACAGACCCTCTCTTCAACACCAACCGCAAATCACGTCCATCGCGACCACCGTCACCAGTCTCAACAACCCCACACCTCGACCCACTCTAACAGGGGAGGGGGGGGGGGGGACCCAAAGGCCAGTACCAGGCCGGTACCAACGAGGGAGCATCCTCACCCCGACGCTGCTCCGCGACATTCACAACCTCAACCATCCTCCATCTGCTCAACAGTATCATCATAATCAATGGCTCGCAACCGGGCAGCTTTCTTCCTCTGCTGCTGCTACGGGACCAACGCAAACAAACGTGACGCTTTCTGAATGTGACGTGGGGGATGCACACACCCTCCATTGGAGGGGTTGCCGGAGACGCCTCCCGAGACGTGGAGGAAACCAACACCCCCTTGAGGCCCTACAGGTGGCGCAACCTCACCAAACCCATTCTCAAAAGCAAAAGGGGACGCTTCCTCCACCACCACAGCAATCAGCACACTGTGAACCTCCACTCCCACATTTAACTGCACACACAACCCGGCAGGTGCATCCTCAACCACACACACCGGTGGTCCAGCGACCCCCGGTATCACAGGGCACTCCATCGACTCCTTGCTCGAATCTGGGACACTCCAACAAGCTGACCCAGCTTCCGGAATGTTGCGAGGCAGGACAACACCAGCCAACGCTCCCCATGGACCTTCCGGAGTCTTGAGAGGCGGAAAATCACACTCCAGGAAGAGATTGACCCGGTTAACCCCCCCTCTCCCTCTCCAGCAGAGCACGCCGCCACCAGGTGACCAGTCAGTCCACACCGATAACATGTACGGGGTTGGCCTGAATACAGACAGCGGAGTGTAAACCCCATCAGGGATATCGAAGACGGTATATTCCTCGTCAAGGACATCGTCGGAGTCCTGGTGCCAGTAAGCATCCCCTTACAATAACCAGCAGAGACCTTGTTCCACCGTACGCTTAGCACTTTCTCAAACTGCCCAAACAGCCTGGTCAAAAGCACATCCGCCATGAAAACTCAAGCCCCGCCGAAGAAATCCGCTTAAGTGGAAGCAATGACGATTCCATCCTGGAGCAACCGTACCCTGCAATAGCAGGGTACCTTACCTTGAGGTGCTTCCGGGGCTTAGCGTCCCCGCGGCCCGGTCGTCGACCAGGCCTCCAGGGTACCACACAGGGCACGGAAAAATACTAAACTGAGGACCAATATGTGGGTACGTCCGCATCCTCTGGCGGCCAGCTGGGGAATCTTCTCAATGATTGGAATGTTTAGGCAGCATTTCGCACTGGTTGGTAAGTTTCAGCAACACATTACAGTGTTTTGCAAGTTTAATAGTACTTTACAATTGATGGAACATTTTAGGAACACTTTATAATGGGTGGTAAGTTTCAGCAGCACTGTACAGTTATTTGAACGTTTCAGCAGCACTTTGCAGTGGTTGGTACATTACAGCAGCTCTTTATAGTGATTTCTAGTTATAGCAACACTTTACATTTGCAGGTAAGTTACAACATTTTACAGCTGTTTGTGTCACATAATTCCCTGCATAGCCGGGAAAATTGCCTCTTTACTCTCACCTTCATCATTGGACGACTACTCACAACTCTACTACTCCCTCCGGACCGACATACACCATAAAACGTCCAGTAAGGAGTTCCACCAATTCGAGACGCCTGTCTAAACAAACCCGTCCTGGGTATTCGCCACCCCTCCCCAGAGCCCACCACAGGTGTGCGGCCAGTGACCTACCGGCTAATACTTACGTCTATGAAGAATTGTTTGTTACACTGCCGGTAACTCATTATAGTCAACCGTGACAGAGGATTTGACGTCACCGCCAGGGGTATAGTACCCCTGATCCCGGCCATCTCGTCAGTCTCTCTTCAGGTTCTCGGGCATGACAACATTACTGTCTTATCACGACGCTTGTCTGCGCCATCAGACGCTACTTTGTGAACATGTTGTGGCTTTGTGTAGTAATTCCAAGTCACCCATATTTGTGCAGACAATGAGTCACAATAACGTGGCTGAAGTATATTGACCAGACCACACACTAGAAGGTGAAGGGACGACGACGTTTCGGTCCGTCCTGGACCATTCTCAAGTCGATTGTCGTCCCTTCACCTTCTAGTGTGTGGTCTGGTCAACACCCATATTTGTGATTCTTGCTTTTGTGTGTTAGCCAAGTGTTTCAAGTCAAGGGTTTTTGTGTATTTTAGATGTTATTTGTTTATCTTGATTACATAGTAAATTGTTATAGTTTTTTGTTCATTCTATTCCTTTCACTCCTGCTCATTTCTCACACCTCAAAGGCTTATGCATTTTTTGTTTTTAGTGTCAGGCGAGCACCACACTCCATCTGTCCGGTACAGCCGCTGTACCGCTTAACGTCACAGTAACAAACAAAACTTTACAGTAGTTGGCAAGTCACACAACAGCACTTTACAGAGGTTGGTAAGTTACAACAATATTTTACAGTGCGTGGTAAGTTACAACAACACTTTACAGTAACTCGTAAGTAAGAGCAGAATCTCAGGACAAACCTTTCAGTGGTTGGTAAGTTACAGCACAAACCTTTCAGTTGTTCGTAAGTTACAATAACACTTTACAGTGGTTGTTAACACTTTACAGTTGTTGTTAACACTTTATAGTACGTCAATGTCACCAAACACTTTATAGTGTTTGGTAAGTTTCGACAGCACTTTACATTGGTTGGTACGTTTCAGCAGCACTTTACAATCGTTGGCAGGTTTGGTGTTTGTGTTGTTGGTAAGTTTACCATAACTTTAAAGTAGTTTGTAAGTTTACCAGAACTTTAAAGTAGTTTGTATGTTTCAATGAAACTTTACAGTGGTTGGTAAGTTACAGCAACACTTTACAGTGGTGGTAAGTTTCAGTAACACTTTACAGTGGATAGTAAGTTACAGCAACACTTTACAGTGGATAGTAAGTTACAGCAACACTTTATAGTTGTTGGTAAGTTACAGCAACACTTTACAGTGGTTGGTAAGTTACAGCAACACTTTATAGTTGTTGGTAAGTTACAGCGACACTTTACAGTGGATGGTAACTGCAGCCGCAAGACTTTACAGCGGTTGTTAAGTTACAGTAGGAACACTTTACAGTTGCTTGTTTGTTACACCTGAAACATTTGTCAGCGATTGTCAGGTTAAAACACTTAAAAGTGCACGACAAGTTACAGCAGCAACACTTAAAGGTGCACGACAAGTTACAGCAGCAACACTTAAAAGTGCACGACAAGTTACAGCAACACCACTTTACTGCGGATGGCAAGATAGAAGTAAGTAAGTAATTATCAATAGAGGCACCAAATGGCAAGATAGAAGTAAGTAATTATCAATAGAAGGCACCAAATGGCAAGATAGAAGAAAATATAAAATCCGATTAAGCTTGAGAGCTTCAGTAGGGGTAATAATATTCAAGGAGAATTCAGAGGGACTGTATTGAGGCTTCCGGGCCGCAGGCGGGCTCCCGGGCGGGCTCTCGGGCTGCGGGCGGGCTCCAGGGCCGAGGGCGGACTCCCGGACGGGCGGGCTCCCGGACGGGCTCTCGGGCTGCGGGCGGGCTCCAGGGCCGAGGGCGGGCTCCCGGACGGGCTCTCGGGCTGCGGGCGGGCTCCCGGACGGGCTCTCGGGCTGAGGGCGGGCTCCAGGGCCGAGGGCGGACTCCCGGACGGGCTCTCGGGCCACGGGCGGGCTCCAGCAGTGTGTGTGCGTGTGTGTGTGTGTGTGTGGGCTTCCCGCCCGATCTTCTCTTTTTCCCTTGGCTTACCTGTTCATTTTGGGCGTTCCGGTGTGTGGGCATGTGGCTCAGGTGTTGGTCGTCTCCTGCATCCTGGTGTACTTACCTAATTGTGCTTACCTAATTGTGCTTGCAGGGGTTGAGCTCTGGCTCTTTGGTCCCGCCTCTCAAGTCAATCAACTAATTTACAGGTTCCTAAGCCTACTTGGCTCTATCATATCTACACTTGAAGCTGTGTATGGAGTCAGCCTCTACCACATCACTTCCTAATGCATTATATTTGTCTACTACTCTGACACTGAAAAAATTCTTTCTAACGTCTCTATGCTAACGTGCCACGTCTAACGTGCCCATTTGGGCACTCAATTTCCATCCGTGTCCCCTAGTCCGTGTGCCCCTTGTGGTAAATAGCCTGTCTTTATCTACCCTATCAATTCCTCTGAGAATCTTGTATGTGGTGATCATGTCCTCTCTAACTCTTCTGTCTCCCAGTGACGTGAGGTTTAATTTAAGTGGTCTCTCCTCGTGGCTCATTCCCCTCAGTTCGGGTACTAGTCTGGTGGCAAACCTTTAAACCTTTTCCAGTTTAGTCTTCTGCTTGAAAAGATATGGACGCCATGCTGGAGCCGCATACTCCAGGATTGGTTTGACATATGTGGTATATAAAAGTTCTGAAGGATTCCTTACACAAGTTTCTAAAGGCCGTTCTTATGTTAGCCAACCTGGCATATGCTGCTGATGTTATCCTCTTGATGTGAGCTTCAGGGGACAGGTCTGGCGTGATATCAACCCCAGGTCTTTCTCTCTCTCTGACTCTTGAAGTGTTTCATCTCCCAAATGATACCTTGTATCTGGTCACCTGCTTCGTACCCCTATCTTCATTACATTACATTTGCTTGGGTTAAACTCTAACAGCCATTTGTTCGACCATTCCTGCAGCTTGTCCAGGTCTTCTTGAAGCCTCAAGCTGTCCTCCTGTCTTAATCTTTCTCATAATTTTTGCGTCGTCAGCAAACATTGAGAGGAATGAGTCTATACCCTCTGGGAGATCATTTACGTATATCAGAAACAGGATAGGTCCAAGCACAGAGCCCTGTGGGACTCCACTGGTAACTTCACGCCAATCGGAGGTCTCACCCCTCACCTTACTCTCTGCTTCCTATTGCTTAGGTACTCCCTTATCCACTGGAGCACCCCACCAGCTACACCTGCCTGTCTCTCCAGCTTATGTACCAGCCTTTATGCGGTACTGTGTCAAAGGCTTTCCGACAAGCCAAGAAAATGCAATCTGCCCAGCCCTCTCTTTCTTGCTTAATCTTTGTCACCTGATCGTAGAATTCTATCAAGCGTGTAAGGCAAGATTTACCCTCCTGAACCCATGTTGGCGATTTGTCACGAAGTCCTTCTCTCCAGATGTGTTACCAGGTTTTTTCTCACGATCTTTCCATCACCTTGCATGGTATACAAGTAAAGGACACTGGCCTGTAGTTCAGTGCCTCTTGCCTGTCGCCCTTTTTGTATATTGGGACCACATTCGCCGTCTTCCATATTTCTGGTAGGTCTCCCGTCTCCATACACTATGGAGAGTGGCAAGCAAAGTGCCTCTGCACACTCTTTCAGTACCCATGGTGAGATCCCGTCTGGCCCAACAGCCTTTCTAACATCCAGATTCAGCAGGTGTCTCTTGACCTCCTCTCTGTAATTTCGAACTCTTCAAGGCCGCCTGGTTTACCTCTCTTTCTCCTAGCACAGTTACCTCACCTTGTTCTATTGTGAAGATCTCCTGGAACCTCTTGTTGAGTTCTTCACACACCTCTTTGTCATTCTCTTTGTCATTCTCTCTNAACCAACAACAGGTCAGAGAACTACTGAGATTCTGTGACAAATTCTCGCTCAGTCAGCAGATACAGAAGCAACTAGGAACGAGAACACGGGGACCTGATATTCACGAACAATGAGGAGCTAATCAGAGACATTACTGTCTCAGACACTACGTACTCGGACCACACGCTCATTGAAGTGTAAACTAACATTAATAACGGTACTAGCCCAAGAGAACAACAAGCGAGAAGGGCTATTCAATAAATTCATTTTAATAATAAGAGGATAGACTGGGAGAAAATAAACAGGGAACTTACAAACATTCAATAGGAAAATGTTCTAAGAAATAAAAATCCTACACAAGGAATAGAAAAACTGACTTCTGAAGCATATGAAGTCTGTATGAAACATGTTCCTTTGAGGAAAGCCAGAAAGAGGTCCAATGTAGAAAGAGAACGCAGACGACATTACAAAAGGAGAAGAAATTAACGGAAATGCTTAAGCAGACACGACTCTCCATACAGAGAAGAAATAATTTAAACAGGGAGATTGAAGAAATCGAACAGAGACTGAAGCATTCCTATCAGACTGAAGAAAGGCAACTAGAACAGAAAGCAATTCAAGAAATAAAAAAAAACCAAAATATTTCATCACATATGCTAAATCAAAAGCGAAAACCACTGCCAGTATTGGACCTATTCGTATTAGTGAAGGTTCATACACTGAGGATGCAAAGAAATTAGTGAAATCCTAAAAAAGCAGTATGAGGACATGTTTAGCACTCCGATACTCAGCATGAAAGTGGAAGATTCGGACAATTTCTTTATGATGATACTCAAACCTGTAAATATAACTGATATCAACACGAGCGTGGCAGATTTTGAAAGAGAAATTGACAATTAGCCATGCACTCAGCCCCGGGTCCAGACTCATGGAATTCAATATTATAAAGAAATGCAAAGTGCCAGTAGCACAGGCACTCAGTATAGTGTGGAGGAAGAGCTTGGACACAAGGGAGACCAGATGCGCTTAAATCAGCAGACATTGCCCCTCTACACAAGGGTGGTAGCAAAGCATTGGCAAGAATTAGACCAGTTGCACTAACGTCCCACATAATAAAAGTATTTGAGAGAGTGATCAGGAGTCAGGTCACTAATTCATGGAAACCAATGACCTCCACAATCCAGGCCAACATGGATTTAGAGCAGGAAGATCATGCCTCTCACAGCTACTTGACCACTATAACACAATCACTGAGGCATTAGAGGAAAAAAATAATGCAGATGTCGGTACACAGATTTTGCAAAGGCATTCGACAAATGTGACCATGGAGTGATTGCACCACAAATGAGGTCAATGGGTATAACTGGTAAAGTAGGACGCTGGATACTCAATTTCCTGTCGAACAGAACACAAAGAGTAACAGTCAATCAAGTAAAATCGAGTCCGAGCGCAGTTAAAAGCTCTGTACCTAAAGGTACAGTCCTTGCACCACAGCTGTTCCTTATTCATATCAGATATAGACAAAAACACAAGTCACAGCTTCGTGTCATCCTTTGCAGATGATACAAAATCAGCATGAAAATTACCTCTGCTGAAGACATTGATAAACTACAAACAGATATTAACAAAGTTTTCGATTGGCAGCAGAAAATAACATGATGTTTAACGGTGATAAATTCCAGGTACTCAGATACGGCAAAAATGAGGATCTTAAACATAATGCAGGGTACAAAACACAATCGAATCTGCCCATAGTAGGAAAACAGCATGTCAAGGATTTGGGAATAATGATGTCCGACGACCAAACGTTTAGGGAGCATAACCAAGCGAGTATTGTGTCAGTAAGAAAAAATGATAGGATGTATACAAGAACCTTCAAGTCCAGAGATCCCATCACAATGGTTGTACTCTTCAAATCACTTGTGTTGTCCCGTCTTGAGTACTGCTCAGTACTCACTTCCCCTTCAGAGCAGGAGAGATTGCTGAAATTGAGGGAATGCAGAAAACATATACGGCACGCATAGACGAGATAAAGCACCTAAATTATTGGATCGACTCAAAGCTCTCAAATGTACTCACTAGAAAGGAGACGAGAGAGATATCAAATAATATACACATGGAAAATACTGGAGGGACAGGTCCCAAATCTGCACAGTAAAATAATAATGTACTGGAGTGAACGACATGGAGGAAAATGCAAAATAGAAGCCAGTGAAGAGCAGAGGTGCCATGGGCACAATCAGAGAACGCTATATCAACATCAGAGGCCCACGGTTGTTCAACGTCCTACCAGCGAGCATCAGAAATATTACAGAAACAACCGTGGACATCTTCAAGAGGAAACTAGATTGTTTCCTTCAAGGAGTGCCGGACCAACCGGGCTGTGGTAGGTATGTGGGCCTGCGGGCCACTCCAAGCAACAGCCTAGTGGACCAAACTCTCACAAGTCAAGTCTGGTTCGGGCCGGGCTTGGGAGTAGAAGAATTCCCAGAACCCCATCAACCAGGTATCAACCAGGTACAGTGAAGCCCAAATTTCTGCACTACTCTGCTTATCTTCCATAAAGTGATTGACTTACTTTTGGGCAATGTTTGTCTCCGTCTCATAGTGTGTTCCTTAAAAATATATGTTGGCCAACTGTAGTAACTGAGTTTGCGAGATGGCTAGCAGCAGGAGAAAACAAAATCTCAACTAAGAACCTTAGCATAATATAGGCATTGCTCACTGAGAATTAATAAATAATTACTAAATTTGTAAGTGTT
The DNA here is from genome assembly GCA_020271785.1 of Procambarus virginalis. NCBI lineage: Eukaryota > Metazoa > Arthropoda > Malacostraca > Decapoda > Cambaridae > Procambarus > Procambarus virginalis. Next base: position 3,822 of record WNGS01161029.1, on the reverse strand, counting down.
GGTAAATGCTTGATTCTTCAGCAGGAGAACTGAAATCAACATCACTGTGTCATACATGAGGCTGCCCATAAATTAGAAGGTTGTTCTGCTCTATGGAAGACTACTCCAGACTAAGCGGGTAGGAATCACTAAACATATAAGACAAGTTGTATTAACTAACCATATTCTCATAGCACAGGGTTTAATATACAACCAAATTAATTTAGTTTACCTTAAACTTGATAACATTAAACTAACACAATTCCTCTATAAGAATTACCACTTACACTATAAACCCCCCACTATGGGAACTGTGAGAAATTTAAATAAATTATAGAATCAATAAAAACAATCACACCAATCCTAATCTGACACAATTATCGTAATCATAGTAGTGAATGCCAACCCGTAAGTACGAATCATATTATATACCATTGACTTGGCATGAACTGAATACCCTACAATTTTGCCTTTATTATTAAATTTGTGCAAACTTACAAAGGGTGGGATTTCTATCAACAAGAATTGTGTTGCATTTGCAGTTTGTTATCTATACTTATTATATTTTACTTATATTTTACTATTATTATTTGACATACAGATATGTTCCACTTTCAATAGTAAGAAGAAAGCTGTTCCAATGGAGGGTGATTGAGAACAGCTAACCTAGTGTATTTCTTGCCACACCATCCTGATTGTTCACGTCCTGCTTTTTCACTCAAATTAACACATACAACAACTCTAATTATACACAACTTTGACAACCAATTGACCTCTGTTCAAAAGACAAAAATATCTACAACAAGTTCGTTGTATTATAGATCTCTAGTGAGTTAGAAAGGTCATGTGATCAGGCAACTTAACAAATGTGAACAGTTGCACAATCAACAACTGTGACTCCTAACTACTCGAACACCCACCACTGAACTTGCAAATGAAAACTGCAAAATGCTGTTGAAGCAGCAGACAAGAACGTCCACAGCCTCTTTGAGGAGAAAATACTTGCAGACCGACTAGACAACTTCCTCGCCGAAAGGCAAAGTACGAGAAAGAGTCGATGATCGTGTAGCCACTTTAGTCCAAACATTGGAACAGCTAAACAACACATCTGTATCTCAAAATGCTCTGACATGTGGAGCTACTTCACCTGTTAACCATATTACAAAAGCCTGTCTACCTGCCATTGACTTACCAAATTTTCATGGCAAGGATGATGAGAGCTTCTACAGTTATTGGAATTCATTTGATTCACTAGTGAATTCTAAAAGTTCCATTTCTAAAAAACTAATTTCTTACTTGTGAAGTACATTGTAATGTAAAGCAAAGGCAGAAATCGAAGCTTTAAATCATAGTGAGGATAATTATGATGCTGCCATCCAGTTACTACAACTTAATTACTTTAATAGAGACAACAATTGCCAACCACTATTATAAATTAAGAGCCTTACCTACTCTAGGTAAGACTGCTGATGCTTTTCAAAAATTTTCACTCTAAATAGTCTTTAATTTAAGCTCTAGCTGCTAAGGCTGATGTGCCTAATTCAAAATGCGTTTTAAAACATGAGATATAGAATAAACTACCCAAGGAAACCCCGGAATCTCTGTTCTCTCATTACAACACCGACTTCCTCTCCCTTTACAAAATCTTTAAAGGTTTGAGAATGATAGTCAACTGTCTGAGAGCACATAACCAATCATACCAACAGAAAAGTCTTCAGCTGACAAGACTTAACCAGAGAAGTCAATGAAGCCTAAACAACCTAAGCCACATTTTAAGTGGAATAATGACAGAGTGCGAACCTACACTGCTTCCCCAATAGAATCTGTCGTTACTGTAACTCTTCCAACGAAAGAATCAATAACACTGATGAGAGGTTATAAAAAAAAATTTGTTATGTGATTAAGATTTTATTTCTCAATGCCTCAAATTTCCAGCCTGTGCCATTTGGACTAGTCATTTGCAAATACTGCAAAGGTGTATGAAGTGCCTGCGGGTCTCACGCCCTAGCAGCTGCGAGAACGCTGGGAATGTGTCGAATATGTGGAAAAGGTCGACATTACACAGCTATATATGCCAAAGAAGAACTACTCCACCGTTATCCGGAGCTAAACTTAAATTATACAGCAATCAACTACTGCCAAGCAGAACGCAGGTCAGTGACTATGTTGACCCACACAAACACTGCTGCATCCATACCAACAGCCATGATAACTCAGGGTAAAATAAAACCCCTGATCAGAAGGCCGCTTGATGAGTGTTCACAGACAACTCTTGTCTTCCCAGAGGGTGGAAGAGTGAAATTAAAACCAGTAATGCAGGTCACCCGGAACATATTAGAGGTTTTTAACGAACAAACGACCTGAACTTTACAACATAGTAAAACCATATGTTCGTTTGGCAGGTTTCCTAAACCTGAACTCGCTCTTGTCATGGACAACATTTCTTCTGACATACATATGCAAAGTTTAGGAACCTCGATTAAGCACTTAAAACAAAAAAAAGAGTAAATTTTACTGACTCCCATATTAAATCTGACCATACCAACGATATTGGAATGTTAATCGGGTCAAGTTATTATCATAAATTCAAATCCAGAAACACCAATTGCATGGGATGACCGTACTAATCTTAGTTGGTGGGAAGTTGTTGACTGGACCTGTGTTAATGTTAAACCAGTCCGAACCTACCGAAAGAGTACAAGCCGAATCTGTCATAGTTGGCAGAGTAAGACTGGAACAGTCTCTCCTCGAAATTACCCAAAGGAAAAAGGAGGGACTGTAACAAACCAGAACACAAACTCTGGGATCTGGATCTTCTATCAACAATAACTGAATTAACTGATAGAAGCAGAATTTCCTGTTAACTAAGTACCTCATCAAATTAAGAATGAACTTGGTGTTCGATGGGAAACTCCGATTTAATATTAGTTGACGCAATAATTACTGAGACTGGCAGTCTAACTAAGAGGAAACTGCTTTCTCAAGTCAGCAAACCCATCGATCCTTTTGGACTACTTAGTCCCATAACTATGAATGGAAAATGTTTATGTACGAATAATGTTTACTCCTGCTGTTAAACATTTTTTTGTGAGATGGTTAAGCAGCAGAAGAAAGGAAAATCCTGAGTAAGAACCTAAGTTCAAATAGAGTCATTGCTTACTGAGAAATAATAAGTAATGACTGAATTTGTAAGTATTGGTATTAATGCTTGATTTCTCAGCAGGAGAACTAAAATCAAAATCATCACTGCATCATACGTGAAGCAGCCCAGAAATTAGGAGGTTAATCTATTCTCCGGATGACCATTCCAAGCATAGCTTTTTAGGAAACCACTAGGAAGGTAAGATTAGTTTCAGTAACTATTCCCATTCAGATTGCACTGGGATTCAGTACTACCATAATAACTTAGTAAACCTTAAACTGAAATTGCGTTAAACAAGCACAATTCCTGCTATATCTGAATTAACACTAACACTATAAACCCTCCTCCCCCCATGGTGGAAATTGTGGAAAAATTATATTTACGTCCCTGGCACCTGACAACTGGGTGGACAGCGCTTCGTATTCGTAGTCCTGAGGTTCCTGGTTCGATCCCCGGTGGAGGCGGAGATAAATGGGCAAAATGTTTCTTTCACCCTGATGACCCTGTTACCTAGCAGTAAATAGATACCTGGGAGTTAGACAGCTGGTACAGGCTACTTCCTGGGGGTGTGTAAAAAAAGGAGGCTTGGTCGAGGACCGGGCCGCGGGAACGCTAAGCCCCGAAATCATCTCAAGATAACCTCAGGACAACGTATTATGTATAGTTCACTATAACTTACTATAATATACAGTCCACTTTCT
>WNGS01161025.1:13713-26765 GCA_020271785.1 Procambarus virginalis | reverse complement strand
AAATGTATATTGACAATAGATGTCAAGATGTCAAAAAGATGTCACTAGCTTAGGTAATCTCTACATTTGGAGAACAAGGATCTTTGTGACTTCAAGAGATGTCAGTAGCTTGGCTTCACTCTATATTTAGAGGAAGACAACAGCTGGAAAAAAAAATTCTTTACAAAAAAAACAGCAAACCACAAGTAACAAGCTAACTGTACAGCCAGTGAAGTTTTTGCGTTACTATTTGCACTGAAAACGTCCACAAAACGTATTTCAAAACGTTCAGAAAACGTTTTTCAAAACATCTACAAACCGTTTTTCAAAACGCATACAAAACGTTATAAAACATGTCGGAGGACCCAGGTGTAAGTGTGCCCCACACGCACCGATGACACACACACACGTTAGTTATGGTGCGTGACGCAGGTGTTCTCCCCGTCACAGATCACCATGAAACACATGCGAGAGATCATCGGATACAAGGGAGGAGACAGCATCCTGGCTCCTGGCGGCTCCATCAGCAATCTCTACGCTGCTCTAGCGGCCAGGCACAAGATGTTCCCAGAGTACAAGAAGAAGGGGCTCCTGGCTCTTCCTGGTGAACTGTGTATGTTCACCTCCCTTCATGTGAGTATCCCTTCGTGTGGGTATCCCTTCATCTGCACCCTTCATGTGAGTACCTCTTCACCTGTCACCTTTTCAGCTATTCATGCATAACACTGTTCACCTGTCCAAATAACCCCAAGGACACCTGTTCACCTGGCTGGTTTACAGCACTTTTATCTCTCACCTCACCTTGTTAGTGTGTGTGTGTATTTACTATTTGTATCAGCAGAATCGAACTCTTGGACTTTGCCTTTCTAACCAATCTATTTTTCCTCTATAATGTCTTCTATATATATTTCTCTTACACACAAACTCTCACACACACACACACACACACACACACACACACACACACACACACACACACACACACACACACACATCCAGAGGAGCAGCCGATAGCAGCTTTCTCACAGGTACTTATTTACTGTTAGGTGAACAGGCACTTCTGGTGAAAGAAACTTTGTTTCCACCTCAGCCGGGAATTGAACCCAGGCCCTTAGGCATACGACTCCCGAGCTGTGTCCACTCAGCCACAAGGCCCCTTAGTGTGTGTGTGTACTACAGCTCCTGGCCCCCATTAACACCTCTCCCCCCCTCCCCACCACCACAGAGCCACTACTCGCTGATGGGAGCAGCTGCCGCCATGGGCCTGGGCACCGATAACCTTATTGAAGTTCCTGTTGACGACAAGTGAGTCTTGTTCATAGTTCTTCTTCATCACACAATAAAGGCGTCTTGTTCATATATAAGATGTTTAAGTGAGTCGTGATCAAAATTTAAAAACTGAAGTTGCCGTTTTGAGATTTGAATTTTGCGGCCTAAAGTGCAGTGTCACAAATCCTCAACAATTTCCATTTTAAATATATAACTTGCATGTAAATACCTTTTGTTTTATGGTGCTCGTGGTGTGTGTTGTGAGGCTGTGTGGTGGTGGTAGTGTGTTGTGAGGCTGTGTGGTGGTGGTAGTGTGTTGTGCTGACCCTTGACCTCTCCCCCAGGGGCCGCATGGTGCCATCAGAGCTCGACCGACTGATCCAGGAGGCTAAGGGTAAGGGTAAGGTGCCATTCATGGTGACAGCCACCGCTGGCACCACCGTCATGGGGGCCTTCGACCCCCTCCATGCCATCGCTGACGTCTGCGAGAAGCACAAGCTCTGGTTCCACGTTGACGTGAGTACCTCACTTCTCTTAGCCTCTCAGTACTCTCTAACAGTCTCCAGTCCTAAGGATTTGGATCAAGTTCTCTGAGCTCGTAAAGAATCAGTAGTTACAGTGAGCTCTGAAGCCTCAGCTAGAGTCTTCATTTGTTTATATTCACAAATCTTAATTATCTCTGGTTACAAGACCACTTGGGCTGGACGGTAGAGCGACGGTCTCGCTTTATGCAGGTCGGCGTTCAATCCCCGACTGTCCAAGTGGTTAGGCACCATTCCTTCTCTCCCGCCGTCCCATCCCAAAATCCTTATCCTAACCCCTTCCAAGTGCTATATAGTCGTAATGGCCTGGCGCTTTCCCCCCTGATAATTCCCTTCCCCTTCTGGTTACAAGAGTTAATTATTAAAATATTTTGAGTGTGTTGATGTATTGTGTAAAGATTGCTTCTGCACACACGCCGGCTGGTGCGGTAGGCTGCCTGGGGAGGCGGAGTGCTCCTCTCCAAGAACCAGAGACACAAGATGGACGGTGTGGAACGCTCGCAGTCCATCACCTGGAACCCTCACAAGCTGATGGGAGTCCTCCTTCAGTGCTCAACTATTCACTTCCAGGAAGATGTAAGTATCACCAGATGTCTTGGACGACGCCGGTACCTCACGTTCCCTAGACTATCACGTCACATGGTGTAGTTAAGTAAGCTTCCTTACCTGGAACTGTAGAAGGTGAGTGTACCAGCTCTTCCAGCACTGCCTGGAGCCTGCACCAGCTGTGTTCCAGCTGTGTTCCAGCTGTGTTCCAGCTGTGTTCCAGCTGTGTTCCAGCTGTGTTCCAGCTGTGTTCCAGCTGTGTTCCAACTGTGTTCCAGCTGTATTCCAGTTGTGTTCCAGCTGTGTTCCAGCTGTGTTCCAGCTTGGTGTGGTGAGTGCACACAGCTCTACTCTGCTCCAGCAGTTCCACTTTGGGGTTGACAACATAGGTATAGCAGCAATCACTATTCAAATTACAGAACAGTAGAAACAAGAGGACATAACTGACAGCTGGTAACACAGATGAGCCACAGGACTGTCAGGAGGAACTGTGACAGTCTAAGAGTAGTTAATAACTGGACCAGACTGGATGGGCAAGTTGACCAAGCCAATTCGATACACAACTTTAAATGTAAATATGATAAATCGAAAAATATGTCAAATGAGTCACTGAATTGATCCAATGATGGTCGACAGGCGGGACTTAAGAGCAGATGCTCGACCCTGCAAGCACAACTAGGTGAGTATGCAACATTCTGTGAGGTCACTGTGAGGTCACTGTGAGGTCACTGTGAGGGACCTCAGGTCAAGAGGGCGAGGCTGGGGTCACCTGCGCCACATAACTCATTTATAATTCATTATATATTTAGTGACGGGGCCAGATTCAGGAAGCAGTTACGCAAGCACTTACGAACATGTACATCTTTCCTCAATCTTTGACGGCTTTGGTTACATTTATTTAACAGTTTACAAGCATGAAAACTTGCCAATCAACTGTTGTTATTGTTATAAACAGCCTCCTGGTGCTTCGGAGCTCATTAACTGTTTAATAATTGTAAACAAAGCCGCCAAAGATTGAGAAAAGATGTACAGGTTCGTAAGTGCTTGCGTAACTGCTTCGTGAATCTGGCCCCAGGTTAAGAGAGGATGTATTCATTTTAATGTGCTGTAGAGACGAATGAATGATGAGTAATGTAGTGATGGTGAGTAAGGCATCAGTGTGACGGCTGATGGTGAGTGAGGCATCAGTGTGACGGCTGATGGCGAGTGATGGCTGATGGTGAGTGACGGCTGATGGTGAGTGACGGCTGACGGTGTAGCCACTAGTCAACAGCTGAGGTGATGGAAAACCTTCTCTCTCTGTTTACCTGTGATCTGTCTCCCTCTGCACCGTGAATGTGGGCGTCAGTACGTGTCTCCATGTTGCAGGGGCTGTTGATCTCGTGCAACCAGATGTGCGCCGACTACCTCTTCCAGCAGGACAAGCCTTACGACGTCAACTACGACACCGGAGACAAGGTCATCCAGTGTGGCCGACACAATGATATCTTCAAGCTGTGGTTACTCTGGCGATCCAAGGTGGGTACTCCAGTAGTACTCCAAGGTGGGTACTCCAGTGGTCCTCCAAGGTGGGTACTCCAGTGGTCCTCCATAATTTGCAGTTCCATGGGGGTTTATAACCCTGTAGGTGAAAAAGCATCTGTTCTCAGTCCATCTTTGTGGCTTGTTGAGCTTGAAACTTTTGCTCCTTGTTTGTGTTACATCTGACCTTCTGACCTTTTCAAGAAACTGCCAGGATCAATATCCTCCAAAATGTTCAGTATTTTAATAGTTTCGTTGTTCAGTATTCTCATTTATGTCTATGATGTATATTTTATGACAAAAAAAAGGGTTGGCCCCAAAATGGACCCCCGTGGTCCCCCCACTCACATTTTTCCAATCAGTTTCAGTTTCATTTAGGCAACCCTTTGTTTTCATGTCTTAATCAATTGTGTTTATCCATGCCAGTATTCTATCATTTATTCCTTGTTCTTGTACATTCCTTGCCAGTCTTTCATGTGATATCTTATTAAAACCTTAAGAAAAGTCTATGTATACTAAGCCTGTTGGGTAGTCCTTTGTCTCAGTAGCTGGTTAATGTTTTCAAAAACGTGAGCAGGTTAATAAAGCAGGATTTATTTTCTTTAGAAACCCATTTAGAAAACGGTTTAGAAAATCTAGACAAAAACCATTTATTCTAGTTTTGACCAGATTGTGTACTTTAAAGTAGCGCGTCATTCAGGCGTTTAGGATCCTCGCCATGATATAGCGGATGTGTGGCACTGACTGGTCTCTAGTTTCCTACTGAGCTCTTTCTGCCTTGGTAGAAAGACGGTACTGGACGGTAGAGCAACGGTCTCGCTTCATGCAGGTCGGCGTTCAATCCCCGACCATCCAAGTGGTTGGGCACCATTCCTGTCCCACCGTCCCATCCCAAATCTTTATCCTGACACTTCCCAGTGTTATAATGTCATAATGTTTGTTTGTACAGTTTGACTTTGTTGTTAAGGATATTCTTGCGTGGGCTCTGAGCCTCTGGCTGCCTCACTGGCACTCAATTCTGTTTTATTCAGTCGGCGGATAACTGTCTCTCGCAGTGTCCCACTTCTCCTGCACTGCTAAATCACTTATTTGGTTTGTATTTTTGCACTGTGTTAATAATAATAATAGTAATGTTTGTTGACCAGACCACACACTAGAAGGTGAAGGGTTCACAATCCCTTCTCTCCCCTTGTGAGATAGATTCTCACAATCGACTTGAGGTCCAGGACGGACCGAAACGTCGTCGTCCCTTCACCTTCTAGTGTGTGGTTTGGTCAACATATTTCAGCCACGTTATTGTGACTCCTCGTCTGCAATAGTACTGTTTATTCAGGTAAAAGTACATACATTCAACATGAGTTACAAACAGAATGTTGGGTTTTCTAGATAGAGTTAGTATGTACTATGCCTAAGCCAATGTTCCAGTAACGTTCCAATGGTCGGCTGTTTCCTCCCAATGTTGACATTTCCTCTAATCTGGACTCTATAAGACTATTCTCAGTGCACTTGGGTATCCAAGTCTGATGTGTAAGTTGAAATCTGGATTCCCTCTTGTGCTCTTGCGTCAAAATAAGTGGCTCATAGAAGGTTGAATTCTTCCACTAAGCCTCAGATTGTGGTGTTGCAACTGCTGTCTTGCAGTCAATCCACATCTTCTGAGTTCCATCATGTCTAATTATATTCACTAGCATCTGTGCAATGTGATGTCTACATTCCTCTGTTGCAAGTTTTGCAACTTCATCTGCAGTGTCATTACCTATTATTCCTACATGACTTGGCGCCCAGTTGGGAATTATCCGATGTTGTTGTTGTTAAAGATTCGCTACCTGGAACAAAAAGTTCCAAGTAGCACGGGCTATGGTGAGCCCGTAGTTGCACCCTGTCAGGGCACAACTCTATTAATTATCCGATGATCTTGGTGTTGAGTGATTGCGTTATCGCTATGCCATGTGTGATCAGATTGATGTTTCTGTGCAATTGATGGAGTTGTATGATCTCGTTCATGTATAATCGACCTTGTTATTACCTTGTGATGATTTCGGGGCTCAATGTCCCCGCGGCCCGGTCCCCGACCAGGCCTCCAATGGCTATGTGAGATTGATGAAGTGTGCTGTTAATGCACACATCATACTGTTAACCTGTGTTTTATTTTCAGCATTAAAGATCATTTTATAGACATGTTGATCATTTAAAAGTGTTTTTTTCTGAGTTGCAAGTTGTTTGAAATGTTCATTGTTTGGCGTTGTTGCAAGGGCGTTGCAAAGCAGAATGTGAGTGCTATACAGCAGATCACTTCAGCAGTTTATTGAGGAAGATAATAGTGTATAGCTATGGCCTGCCGACGTCCTACCCACTCTGGTCCAGAAAGAATACTGACATGCCACCAGAACGGCCAGTACCCCCACACACAGCCCCGCTCCTGTGCCAGGTAAGTCCACTACGGGCTCACCATAGCCCGTGCTACTTGCCCCGCTCCTGTGCCAGGTAAGTCCACTACGGGCTCACCATAGCCCGTGCTACTTGCCCCGCTCCTGTGCCAGGTAGTCCACTACGGGCTCACCATAGCCCGTGCTACTTGGAATTTGTTCCGAGTAGCTAAATCTAATACAACAACAACAACATCAGGCTAGTACCAGCTCTCTGCAGTGAATGACGTGATAGACATACTTGATTGTGATTGGCTACATCCCAACCGTCATACAACTGGAGTACTAACAAGCGGGTGTCACTCACCAGGGAGACGAGGGCTTCGAGCGACACATTGACCACCTCTTCGAGATGACCTCCTACATGGTGCAGAGAATGAAGCAGCACCCAGACAAGTACGAGTTTGTTAACGATGAGCCAGAGTGTACGAATGTCTGCTTCTGGTACGTGCCCCACCGTCTGCGCTCCGTGAAGGCCGGACCCGAACGCTGCAAGCTGCTGGGGGAGGTCAGTGTAGCGGGGGCTGTGTCTGCTGGGAGAGGTTAGTGTAGCGGGGGCTGTGTCTGCTGGGAGAGGTCAGTGTAGCGGGCTCTCTGTCTGCTGGGAGAGGTCAGTGTAGCGGGCTCTCTGTCTGCTGGGAGAGGTTAGTGTAGCGGGCTCTCTGTCTGCTGGGAGAGGTCAGTGTAGCGGGCTCTCTGTCTGCTGAGAGAGGTTAGTGTAGCGGGCTCTCTGTCTGCTGGGAGAGGTTAGTGTAGCGGGCTCTCTGTCTGCTGGGAGAGGTTAGTGTAGCGGGCTCTCTGTCTGCTGGGAGAGGTTAGTGTAGCGGGCTCTCTGTCTGCTGGGAGAGGTTAGTGTAGCGGGCTCTCTGTCTGCTGGGAGAGGTTAGTGTAGCGGGCTCTCTGTCTGCTGGGAGAGGTTAGTGTAGCGGGCTCTCTGTCTGCTGGGAGAGGTTAGTGTAGCGGGCTCTCTGTCTGCTGGGAGAGGTTAGTGTAGCGGGCTCTCTGTCTGCTGGGAGAGGTTAGTGTAGCGGGCTCTCTGTCTGCTGGGAGAGGTTAGTGTAGCGGGGGCTGTGTCTGCTGGGAGAGGTCAGTGTAGCGGGCTCTCTGTCTGCTGGGAGAGGTTAGTGTAGCGGGCTCTCTGTCTGCTGGGAGAGGTTAGTGTAGCGGGCTCTCTGTCTGCTGGGAGAGGTTAGTGTAGCGGGCTCTCTGTCTGCTGGGAGAGGTTAGTGTAGCGGGCTCTCTGTCTGCTGGGAGAGGTTAGTGTAGCGGGCTCTCTGTCTGCTGGGAGAGGTCAGTGTAGCGGGCTCTCTGTCTGCTGGGAGAGGTCAGTGTAGCGGGCTCTCAGTCTGCTGGGAGAGGTCAATGTAGCGGGCTCTCTGTCTGCTGGGAGAGGTCAGTGTAGCGGGCTCTCTGTCTGCTGGGAGAGATCAGTGTAGCAGGCTGTCTGCTGGGAGTTATGAACTTCACGTAACGATAACTAGGTCATTTATTTATAGGTTTAATGTGGCAAAACTTAACACTAAATGTTAACACTAAGTTAACATATGAATTAGTAAAAATATTTAGCAAATGATTTAACAAAAATGTCAGCGATATTAACCAACTGTAGATTTTGTTGCCACAGTATACAACAGTATTATTGTTTACACGAGCAAGAAGAGTCAGGTTAACATGTAGAATGAGGAACTGTGAGTTGAACTTGTCACGTAATGTTAATTAGGCATTTCTTAGTTTCACTTCAGTATAGGTGTACTGTTATTGTAAGTAAGATATTATAGATAAGTGAACACCAGTGTTACAGGGCTGAGCGAGGTGCGTGATTTGGGACTTTATAAGGAAGGTCTACTGTTTTAGACTTTTTATATAGCAATTGAAATTCAGTGTGCTCCAAATTTGAGAATTGTTTAATATTTACTTTAATTTGATTGGTGGACTGTTTCCAGACAATATGGAATCAGTTTTGTCAACATAAAGGATAAGTTTATTAGCATTCAGTAACAACTGAACTCCTTTTCAATTCAGCATTCACTGTGGGGTTAGCATTTGAACAAATGAGGCGCCATCAGCGCATAGAACTGATTTAAAGTGTTGAGTGACATTGGGAAGATCATTGATGTAAAGGAGAAAGAGGAGCTGACCAAATATCCTGCCCTGAGGGACGCCATTATTATTGGCGAGAGTTAGCAGCAGTCACAGACACAGTCAAACCTGAGGTAGGATCCTGAGTAGTGAAGGGAGTGACCTCTGACTCCATAGATGATTGATAAAGATTAAGCCACCCAAGAGGTGGCACGGGCATGAATAGCCCGTAAGACTCCATAGTGTTGACGTGTGAGGACAGTATTGTGATGTTGATCCTGTTGCATATATCCTGCAGGTGCAACCCATCCTGAAGGGGCGGATGATGACGGCAGGGACCCTCATGATTGGCTACCAGCCGCTAGACCACCACCCTAACTTCTTCAGGAACATCATCTCCTCTCAAGCCGTCAGGAGGGAGGACATCGACTTCATGCTGGAGGAACTAGACCGTCTTGGCTACGATTTGTAAGGTGCTGACGACGACACCGGACCACCTACTGGTCCTGCTGGGGGAGGGAGAGAGTCATGGCGGACCTCAAGGAGACGAAAGCCAGATTAAAAAACAAAACAGAGTTGCGTCTCATCGGAAGCGCTCGACTTCGGGCTTTTCTTCAATTTTGTTACTTATTTTTGTCTCTGTGTGAACCATCGTCTGGAGATGTGTATATATTATTTACGTTCTGGAAATTTTATGAGGTTGTGAAGTATTGTTCCCAGAGTGGTTGTGAGGGACATAAGGAGAGAAGCACCAAGTAGTGCAGCCTGCCGATGACTCGTAGACTCATGTTGGAAAGAAATGTCACGATAAGTCCTCTTTAGGAGTGTTCTTGTGGACGCTCTGGGCATGAACTGCCCGGGTGGAGTCTTCAGGAATGTTCTTGTGGACGCTCGGAGCAAGGACTGCCCGGGTGGAGTCTTCAGGAATGTTCTTGTGGACGCTCGGAGCAAGGACTGCCCGGGTGGAGTCTTCAGGAATGTTCTTGTGGACGCTCTGGGCATGAACTGCCCGGGTGGAGTCTTCAGGAATGTTCTTGTGGACGCTCGGAGCAAGGACTGCCCGGGTGGAGTCTTCAGGAATGTTCTTGTGGACGCTCGGAGCAAGGACTGCCCGGGTGGAGTCTTCAGGAATGTTCTTGTGGACGCTCGGAGCAAGGACTGCCCGGGTGGAGTCTTCAGGAATGTTCTTGTGGACGCTCGGAGCATGGACTGTCCGGGTGGAGTCTTCAGGAGTGTTCTTGTGGACGCTCGGAGCATGGACTGTCCGGGTGAAGTCTTCAGGAGTGTTCTTGTGGACGCTCGGAGCATGGACTGTCCGGGTGGAGTCTTCAGGAGTGTTCTTGTGGACGCTCGGAGCATGGACTGTCCGGGTGGAGTCTTCAGGAGTGTTCTTGTGGACGCTCGGAGCATGGACTGCCCGGGTGGAGTCTTCAGGAGTGTTCTTGTGGACGCTCGGAGCATGAACTGCCCGGGTGAAGTCTTCAGGAGTGTTCTTGTGGACGCTCGGAGCATGAACTGTCCGGGTGGAGTCTTCAGGAGTGTTCTTGTGGACGCTCGGAGCATGAACTGCCCGGGTGAAGTCTTCAGGAGTGTTCTTGTGGACGCTCGGAGCATGGACTGCCCGGGTGGAGTCTTCAGGAGTGTTCTTGTGGACGCTCGGAGCAAGGACTGCCCGGGTGGAGTCTGAAGACGACCACAGTGTAGTACAAACGAGGCCTCTCTCTAATGGTCGTCCCCCACTCTCCTTCAGCAACGGTAGGGTCGTTGTCTCGTTCTCAAGGCTTCGTCAGGACATGTTGGGTCGCCCTCGTCGAAGTCTGCGCTCCTCAAGGAGGGAATTTGCCAACAACTCAAGGATCAACTGCTTCAGAGACCGTATAGGAGCTTCGTTACAGCGCGGCCACGGAGGGCGCTGACAGCTTGTAGTGTCGCTAAATGTGGTGTTGTCTTTAGTGTAGAAGCGCCAATCTCAGCAGTAACGATGGTAAACTACAGCTGACCGGGGTCACGACGACCCTGACCTGGCTGGGGTCAGCACACTGACCCAGGGTCACCTCCCGTCACACTGCCTTACACACGCGCGCGACTCCCGGGGCGTCGAACCCTCATTAGTGTGAGACTGAAGTCAAACCTTTCTCACCTGGCATGGACTCAAAGCGGGCAGTAACCGAAGTTGGGGTCACGCTTGACCTGACCTCCGTCGCCCTGATGGTGTGACCACCGGGCCTAACTGCGAGCAATGAGGCTAGGATACTAGTTAGGATACTAGTTAGGATACTAGTTAGGATACTAGGCTACTAGTGGTCAACGCTGCCACCAGAGGGCGGCCTCCCGCACTCTCTCTCAGCGTTGATGGAGGTCAAGATGGCTGGCATCAGTGTGACCTCTCGCTCCTGTGCTTGTTTGTGCTGTCACTTCTATACTGTCACCCACACACACACACACCTATACTGTCACCACACACACCTATACTGTCACCACACACACACACCTATACTGTCACCACACACACACACACACACCTATACTGTCACCACACACACACCTATACTGTCACTACACACACACACCTATACTGTCACCACACACACACACACACACCTATACTGTCACCACACACACACCTATACTGTCACTACACACACACACACACCTATACTGTCACCACACACACACACACACACCTATACTGTCACTACACACATACACCTATACTGTCACCACACACACACCTATACTGTCACCACACACACCTATACTGTCACCACACACACACCTATACTGTCACCACACACACACACACACCTATACTGTCACCACACACACACACACACCTATACTGTCACCACACACACACACACACCTATACTGTCACCACACACACACACACACCTATACTGTCACCACACACACACCTATACTGTCACCACACACACACCTATACTGTCACTACACACACACACACACACCTATACTGTCACCACACACACCTATACTGTCACCACACACACACACACACCTATACTGTCACTACACACACACACACACACACCTATACTGTCACCACACACACACACATATACTGTCACCACACACACACATATACTGTCACCACACACACACACACACCTATACTGTCACCACACACACACACCTATACTGTCACCACACACACACACCTATACTGTCACCACACACACACACACACCTATACTGTCACCACACACACACACATATACTGTCACCACACACACACACACACCTATACTGTCACCACACACACACACCTATACTGTCACCACACACACACACATATACTGTCACCACACACACACACCTATACTGTCACCACACACACACACCTATACTGTCACTACACACACACATATACTGTCACCACACACACACACACCTATACTGTCACCACACACACACACACACACCTATACTGTCACCACACACACACACACACCTATACTGTCACCACACACACACACACACCTATACTGTCACCACACACACACACACACACCTATACTGTCACCACACACACACACACACCTATACTGTCACCACACACACACACACCTATACTGTCACCACACACACACACACCTATACTGTCACCACACACACACACACATATACTGTCACCACACACACACCTATACTGTCACCACACACACACCTATACTGTCACACACACACACACACATATACTGTCACCACACACACACCTATACTGTCACCACACACACACCTATACTGTCACCACACACACATATACTGTCACCACACACACATATACTGTCACCACACACACATATACTGTCACCACACACACATATACTGTCACCACACACACATATACTGTCACCACCACACACATATACTGTCACCACACCACACATATACTGTCACCACCACACACACTATATACTGTCACCACACACACTATACTGTCACCACCACACATATACTGTCACCACACACACACCTATACTGTCACCACACACACACATATACTGTCACCACACACACATATACTGTCACCACACACACTATACTGTCACCACACACACAAACACCTATACTGTCACCACACACACATATACTGTCACCACACACACACACATATACTGTCACCACACACACACCTATACTGTCACCACACACACACACACCTATACTGTCACCACACACACATATACTGTCACCACACACACACACACACACCTATACTGTCACCACACACACACACCTATACTGTCACACACACACACACACCTATACTGTCACCACACACACATATACTGTCACCACACACACCTATACTGTCACCACACACACACCTATACTGTCACCACACACACCATACTGTCACCACACACACCTATACTGTCACCACACACACACCTATACTGTCACCACACACACACACACACCTATACTGTCACCACACACACACATTATACTGTCACTACACACACACACCTATACTGTCACCACACACACACCTATGCTGTCACCACACACACACACACACCTATACTGTCACCACACACACACACCTATACTGTCACCACACACACACACCTATACTGTCACCACACACACACACACACACTATACTGTCACCACACACACACACACACACACACACCTATACTGTCACCACACACACACACAC
>WNGS01161023.1:0-35946 GCA_020271785.1 Procambarus virginalis | reverse complement strand
TCTGTGGGAGTTTTCTTTTTTTTTTGCTGTCACGACTGCAATGCGTACGTCGCCAATGTACATGTGGCAGACGCTTCACGAAGCTGTCGGAATTAGCAAAATAGAAAATACGAGACAACCGTACAGGGCCTGGGGCAAGGTCGAGTTAGAGTCCTTGGGGTCTCTTCTCAGACTAGCCTCACCTGTCCTGCTCCACGTTGGTCGTTGGAATCTCCCTCAATGATGAACACTTTAAGGGACTCTAGGTCCTCATCAAATTTATAGTTTAGTGACTTACAGGCAACTCGGTGTTGAAGACACCTA
Organism: Procambarus virginalis; assembly: GCA_020271785.1. Lineage (NCBI taxonomy): Eukaryota > Metazoa > Arthropoda > Malacostraca > Decapoda > Cambaridae > Procambarus > Procambarus virginalis. The sequence continues at coordinate 35,643 of WNGS01161023.1, read as the reverse complement.
GAGCTGAAGGCTGGAGTAATATGAGCAGTATTCAGAAGTGGTTCAACGGAAACACCGCATAAAGCTTAACAGTAGTTTATTTACTAACTTAACCACTAATACACAGGGTGCTTGATTTACTTTCGATTGGCGTCAGCAAAGCTATGGTTGCATTAGCGAGACTCTTGACGTCTGGCTAATCGACTCGTATCCCTCGTGGAGAAACACCTAACTTAACACAGTTGACAGCCATCATTAACACGGCAACCTAACTGCCGGTATGCAAAGGATCACAAGAGTTCCAACGGATACTCGGTAATGATGATATGCAATACCAACAATAATAATCACACAATAACTAAATGTGTGGTGTATGTGAAGCTCACATCCACAGACGAGTGAAATGCTGTGATACCACCAGATAAACACGCATTCACCGTCGATTCACCTATAACCTGCGACAGGTATAAGAAGGTGAGAACTGTGGTTGATCCTCAGATCAACACAGACACAATAAAACAATGACAAGATCTTGTACTTACAGATAAGGTACCTTTCCTTACGCACTCACTCAGACTCGTTTATACAAGCACTCGTAGGTGGCCTGATAGCTGGTTTCGCTCGTAGACACGGAGGGTACTCGCATTATCTTGAGATGATTTCGTGAGTAGGGCGTGCTGTATGCTTAACAGACAGACACACGCGCACAACACTGGCACTGACGGTGCGTGAGGTGGTGACGTCACGTAGGAGTGAGGGCGGGCGGCGCTCGAGGTACACGCTCAGGATGAGTGGCGGTACCATGCACTACACTGTACACTGTGGTATGTCACACACAGATTACTTAGGCGGCGGCACTGCCTTAGTTCACTCTAGGTCACTCACGACGATCTTTGTCACCAGGGGTTACCTGATACCAGTCTGTTTCGCTCTGGAGATTTGTCACTTTAGGCTTCTAAACAATATATTCCCACTCGTGATTCTGGCGAGTGTGTGGTATATCGCAAAGACGCTGAGTTAACTTGACGGTGAGGGATAGACGGTGATCAGTCTATTGGCCGTAGAACAGAACACGTCCTCTTCGTATGGTCTCTCTCACGTGAATGAGTTTGCAAGGGTGCCGGGCATCTCGTGGCACACACACAAAAGAGTTACAATTTGACCAATAGCATTGCAGCAAATGAGCGGGAACCACATATTAGCTCTCGTTCGATGAGCAGTAGCAGAGTTGACGTCATGACACGTCATAGCTGTTATCCAACTCGCGCCGGTTGACCCGAGGTCAGACGCTGCTGGCGCCTTCCCCTCTGTCTCAGCGGCACCAGCCATGTACTCACTGACCCTTTGGTAGCAAGTATTACTTGCTCCTGTATCTACTTCCTGCCTAGACATACGGCGGCCTACGTATTTTAACAGTGTTCTCTGGTTAAGTGGGCATTCTGGAGATACCCAACATGCCAGAAAACTATCCAGGATTAAGGGAAATAGGCTTTGTGCACGAAGATCAGTGCACTGTGCACTGCAATGAGCCATTCAAGTCAACTGTGGGAGGATCTTGGGAGGCATACTCCCACATCACCCCCCAACAAAGATCGAGCTCCACAGCGTGGCGCTCGTCAACTCAACCGCTGACGACATGTGCACAAACTGAGTGCACTGTGCGCGGCCGGGTCCAGCGGACCCCGTTTTCTATACAGCTAGGCGAGGCGGGGCCTCGTCTAGACTATTCTCTTCTGGTAAGTGAGGAATTTCTTCAGTCACCGGATCACATGTGGCTATCTGTTCAGGTCTTGAGCAGGCACTGTGGTTGGACGTAGCTCCAGGTCTGGGTCGGCTCAACGCCTCGAAACCCTGAGTGGCGCTGGTCTGTCCACTGCCTCTCTCCACCTGTGTCATGCCTGAAACATCAGAGACACACTGGGAACCAGTGTCCGGTGATGCGCGTTGCGTTTCCTCGCTCATGTCTCCCTCGTTCGACGTCTCGTTAATCACCCCTGACCTACTCAACCAGTCAGCACCTACGTTGTCGGCTCCCTTTATGTAAACCACGCGGAATGTGAACTGTTGAAGGAACAACACCCAGCGCATTATTCTAGGGTTGGCGTTTTTAAGCGTACCGATGTGGCTGAGGGGTTGGTGATCTACTTGAAACGTGAAACGCTTACCATAGAGATACTGGTAGAATTTCCTTACTCCCACGACAGCAGCAAGGAGTTCCTTTTCTACAGTGGAGTACTTCTGCTCAGCATTGCTCAGTTTACGACTGGAGTACGCAACTGGCCAGATTTCACCGTCGTACTCTTGCATGAGTACAGCACCAATACCTGTATTTGAGGCATCTGTCCGAAGGATGTACTCCCTGGTAGAATCTGGTAGTCTAAGGATGGGTGCTTCAGTCAGCTTCTTCTTGAGCGTCGAGAATGCTGAGTTCTCCATTTCTGTCCAACGTACTCTAACAGGTGCATTCTTCTTGGTGAGATTAGTTAGCGGAGTTGCTATAGACGTGAAATTGGGAATGAAAGTTCTGTAGTACCCTGCCAGTCCCAGGAATGACTTAACCTGAGTCTTGGTGGCGGGTGGAGCGGCTTCACTGATCTTGGTGATCTTCTCAGGCAGCGGCCTGGTGAACCCTCCCCCTATCACGTGACCAAGGTACCTGACCTCCTTGCACCCCAACTCACACTTAGTGGGTTTTGCAACCATTCCTACTTCTTGTAGTCTTGTCAACACCTGCCTTAGCAAGGTCAGATGTTCTTCCCACGTAGCAGAGTGGATGAGCACATCGTCCACGAACACTTCTACTCCAGTAATTCCCCCAAGACTTTGCGCATAGTTCTGTTGAACACGGCTGGGGCGTTCACCAGTCCAAACGGAAGAACTGTGAACTGGAAGAGACCTTCGCTTGTCATGAAGGCAGTGCAGCGCTTACTGTCTTCATGTAATGGAATCTGCCAAAATCCTTTTGTCAGATCAAGCTTGGAGAAATAGCAACTGGAAGCTAACCTCGAGAAGATCTCATTTTGATTGAACATCGGTTCAGCATCAAACTCTATGATGGAGTTCAACTTCCTGAAGTCGAGGCAGATGCGCACACCTCCCCCAGGCTTCTTCACTAACACCATCGGGCTTGAGTACGGTGAGGTCGACTTCTCTATTACTCCCGCATTAATCATAGATGCCAGTTCTTCTCTCACCTGTGGTACAAGGTGATGAGGAACAGGATATGGTTTTGTTCGTACCGCTTGCTGCTCTAGCAAAGGTATGCGGTAACCCTCTACTTTTGCTACCTTAGTGACGTCAGAGAGTACCTCCTTGTACTCTGCTACCAGTCGAGTAACCTGGTCGACTTGATCTTCAGACAGCTGATCATCAACCTTAACATCTCGGTGTGTCTCCTGCTGCTGTTGATTGAAGAGACCTGGCTGACCTTCCTCCTCGTCGGCGGTTATCACTGAGACACCGGCGATCGTTGCTGAGAGCAGAGGGTGGTCGATCGGCCCTGTCGATGTCGAGCCCTGCGGTCCTCTCCTGTTTTTACGTCTTACATGCTTCTTCGGCTTGTTGGATCCATCTGCAGGAGGGTCCTCGTAGCGTTGGAGCATGTTGCGTTCTTTTGCTTTCTCTCCCTTATACTTCAGCTGGGTGAGGGTGTGGTCACTCCCTGTGACGTCATCCCCGGCGAGTCGCCCTTGGGATCAGCTGACTGACGGCGGCTGCGCGCCTTACTCTCCCCCGTTTTCTTTGAGGGCGGACTTGGGCAATCAGAGACTCCCGGAACATTTCCCAATAAAAGTCCATATACAGCACGTTCCTGTTGAACGGCACGGATTTTACCTTTGATGTAAGGTGTGTCGACCCACACATACACCTCCACCATCTCTTTAGTATAGCCATTTGGGAATTTGACATAGACATGTCTACCTGTCTCAGATCCTGGCTGTACTAGGCTCTTTCTTACCATGTGAGTAGTGGCGCCTTTGTCACGGAAGATTTTCGCCGATTTTCCGTTAACATTTCCGTCCACCACCTCAAGGGTCCAAGCTAGTGGATCCTTTCCAACGTTGGGATGTTTCTTACCACTTGAGCTCACACCTGCTATGTAACCTGATTTCGGTTTTACCTTGCAATCAGCTGCACGATGACCTGGCTTACCACAGGTGTAGCACTTGTGCACCTGCTTGTTGGAGGAGTTTCCCTGCTCCCCCGACACACCAGTCTTAAGCTTAGCTCTATCGCCAATACCTGTAGCATGATGCTTCTCGTGCGGCTTCACCCCTTTCACCTGTCTCCTGGCCCCAGCCCACAGATCAGCTTGCTTGGCCATAGACAGATTTGACACAATTTCTTGCTCTTTGAGCTTGACACGCAGAGACGATTCGCATGCTTCTAAGAACTGTTCACGAATCATCAGTTGATAGAACTCCATGCTCCCAGGAGCAGTCTCCATGAGTTCACAGTAACGGTTTAGACTCGATTCTAACCGCTGTAACATGAGCACATATGTCTCACCTTTTTGCAATTGAGCCCTACGGAAATTCTCTAGCATCCGGTCTGCAGTTATGCCAAAACCGTTCAGCAGCGCTGTTGTCAATGCCTCGTAATCTCCGCGCTGGTGCGGACCCAGACTGTGGTAGATAGTTAATGCCCTACCCTTTAACAATGCACTAAGAGCGAGTGCCCACTTTGATCTTTCCCACCCGCAATCAGCGGCGTGACCTTCGAAACGCTTGATGTATGCATCCATCGAGTCGTCCCTCTCATCAAAGTTAGCTAGTTTAGGTAGTTTGACAGTCTTACCTTGTTCAACGTTAGTCTCCGTTGAACGACCACTTGTCTGGTCATCCTGCCTTGCTTGCAACTGCATGCGAGCTATGCGTTCAGTACTTTCTCGGTTCTGCTGATCAGTCCAGCGTTTGTTTTCTCTCTCTTGCTGATCAGTCCACAGTTTGCTTTCTCTGTCCTGCTGATCAGTCCAGAGTTTCATAGCTTGCTCTGCTACTTTATTCCCTTCGAATCCCAACTCCCTAACTTGGTTACGGTATTCCTCTAAGGTGAATAATTGCGAGCCTGTAATACCTACTCTTTGAGTTGGTGTCGTCCACAAGGACCTTTTGGGCCGAGATTCTTCCCCATAGAATCCCCCCAACGGAGTATTGCAAGGGTTAGATTCCCGCGTGACTCCGTTTTCTTCCGCAGCGCGCGTGATTCTAGTGACATCATTCTCGGTGACGTCACCCACAGGGGTCTCTACCTCCAAGTTGTCTCTCACTGGGGTCTCTCCCACTGTGTTATCTCTCACTGGGGTCTCACCACCGATAGCTTCATCCAGTGTGATGAGACTCGTGCACGCCACCTCAGCACTACCCTGCATGTGTGCTTGTAGCATCACCTCTTCCACGGCCCTCATGTGCTGTTCCACTCGTTCCTTACACTCTTGTTCAGTAAGAGTGTCGTAGTCGTCAGGTCTACGAGCGGTCAAGGCCAGGTGAAGATGCAGGTAGCGCTGTTTGTACTCTACACACTCAGACATACTGGTGGTGTGTGTACCTAACAGGGTGTTAAACATCCTCTGAATACTGCTCGTCACTTTTGAATTTTCAGGGAAAATTTAAGTGCGAAATTTTACTGTATAACCTAGCTCATAGGTTCCAACTAAGCCTAACACGTTGGGCGCCAGATGTGGGGTTTTTCTTTTTTTTGCTGTCACGACTGCAATGCGTACGTCGCCAATGTACATGTGGCAGACGCTTCACGAAGCTGTCGGAATTAGCAAAATAGAAAATACGAGAGCAACCGTACAGGGCCTGGGAGCAAGGTCGAGTTAGAGTCCTTGTGGGTCTCTTCTCAGACTAGCCTCACCTGGTCCTGCTCCACGTTGGTCGTTGGAATCTCCTCAATGATGTAACACTTTAAGGGACTCCTAGGGTCCTCATCAAATTTATAGTTTAGTGACTTACAGGCAACTCGGTGTTGAAGACACTTAGAGCTGAAGGCTTGAGTAATATTGGCAGTATTCAGAAGTGGTTCAACGGAAACACCGCATAAAGCTTAACAGTAGTTTATTTACTAACTTAACCACTAATACACAGGGTGCTTGATTTACTTTCGATTGGCGTCAGCAAAGCTATGGTTGCATTAGCGAGACTCTTGACGTCTGGCTAATCGACTCGTATCCACTCGTGGAGAAACACCTAACTTAACACAGTTGACAGCCAATCACTAACACGGCAACCTAACTGCCGGTATGCAAAGGGATCACAAGAGTTCCAACCGGATACTCGGTAATGATGATATGCAATAACACAATAATAATCACACAATAACTAAATGTGTGGTGTATGTGAAGCTCACATTCACAGACGAGTGAAATGCAGTGATACCACACAGATAAACACGCATTCACCGTCGATTCACCTATAACCTGCGACAGGTATAAGAAGGTGAGAACTGTGGTTGATCCCTCAGATCAACACAGACACAATAAAACAATGACAAGATCTTGTACTTACAGATAAGGTACCTTTCCTTACGCACTCACTCAGACTCGTTTATACAAGCACTCGTAGGTGGCCTGATAGCTGGTTTCGCTCGTAGACACGGAGGGTACTCGCAGTATCTTGAGATGATTTCGTGAGTAGGGCGTGCTGTATGCTTAACAGACAGACACACGCGCACACACTGGCACTGACGGTGCGTGAGGTGGTGACGTCACGTAGGAGAGGGCGGCGGCGGCGCTCGAGGTACTGAGGTACACGCTCAGGATGAGTGGCGGTACCATGCACTACACTGTACACTGTGGTAATGTCACACACAGATTACTTAGGCGGCGGCACTGCCTTAGTTCACTCTAGGTCACTCACGACGATCTTTGTCACCAGGGGTTACCTGATACCAGTCTGTTTCGCTCTGGAGATTTGTCACTTTAGGCTTCTAAACAATATATTCCCACTCGTGATTCTGGCGAGTGTGTGGTATATCGCAAAGACGCTGAGTTAACTTGACGGTGAGGGATAGACGGTGATCAGTCTATTGGCCGGTAGAACAGAACACGTCCTCTTCGTATGGTCTCTCTCACGTGAATGAGTTTGCAAGGGTGCCGGGCATCTCGTGGCACACAACACAAAAGGAGTTACAATTTGACCAATAGCATTGCAGCAAATGAGCGGGAACCAATCATATTAGCTCGTTCGATGAGCAGTAGCAGGAGTGACGTCATGAACACGTCATAGCTGTTATTCCGATCGCGCCGGTTGACCCCAGAGGTCAGACGCTGCTGGCGCCTTCCCCTCTGTCTCAGCGGGCACCAGCCATGTACTCACTGACCCTTTGGTAGCAAGTATACTTAGCTCCCTGTATCTACTTCCTGCCTAGACATACGGCGGCCTACGTATTTTAACAGTGTTCCTGGTTAAGTGGGCATTCTGGAGATACCCAACATGCCAGAAAACTATCCAGGATTAAGGGAAATAGGCTTTGTGCACGAAGATCAGTGCACTGTGCACTGCAATGAGCCATTCAAGTCAACTGTGGGAGGATCTTGGGAGGCATACTCCCACAAACTGGAACATCAGGAACAACTTCAGCCGTAGCATGGGAGCTGGTCCAACAACCGCTGGAACGCCAGCAGCTGGACCATGTTCCACCTGAACAGCAGCAAGCTGGGACAGCAACAGTTGTACCCACAGCAGCAAGAACATCAACTGCCGGGCAAGTCGGCAGCCAGAACATCAACGGCTGCAGCAGCTGGACACCAAAATTGAGCAACAACGTAGGAAGAGAGTGGCGGCTCGGACACTAGGGCAGACGGCTGGACCAGCTGCAACAGACCCAACCGAGCATCGGTCGCTAGAACACAGCGACACGTTGCGGGAAGAACGTCGGCCGGACATCAACCCCTGAACGAAGGCAGCTAAGACATCAGTGGCTGTGAAAAACTTTCCGGGCTACACCGGGCAGACAAAACGTCTGGAAAAACCAGCGGCCTGGAAGGCCGCATATTTATATGACCAATATAAATATGATACCTGAATAACATCGCCGGCTTAACTCATCACAGGAAGAACGTCGGCTGGACAGCGACCCCTGAACGCAGACAGCGAAGACGGCAGCGTCGCTGACAACCTTCCTGGCTACACCGGGCAGACAACACGTCTGGATAAACCAGCGGCCTGGGGGGCTGCTGTGACTTCCGGGCTACACTGGGCAGACAACACGTCTGGATAAACCAGCGGCCTGGGGGGCTGCTGTGACTTCCGGGCTACACCGGGCAGACAACACGTCTGGATAAACCAGCGGCCTGGGGGGCTGCTGTGTCTTCCGGGCTACACCGGGCAGACAACACGTCTGGATAAACCAGCGGCCTGGGGGGCTGCTGTGACTTCCGGGCTACACCGGGCAGACAACACGTCTGGATAAACCAGCGGCCTGGAAGGCCGCATATTTATATGACCAATATAAATATGATACCAGAATAACATCGCCGGCTTGACTCGTCACAGGAAGAATGTCGGCTGGACATCAACCCCTAAGCGCAGTCAGCTAAGACAGCAGCGGCTATGCCAACCTTCCTGGCTACATTGGGCAGACAAACGTCTGGATAAACCAGCGGCCTGGGAAGCCGCAGTATCTTCCGGGCTACACCGGGCAGACAACATGTCCGAATAAACCAGCAGCTGTGAGGCTGCAGATTCTTTCGGGCTACTCCGGGCAGACAAAATGACTGGAAACTTTTATTGGTACTGGTAAACGAAACTGGTACTGTCTAGCTGTCAGTACTTAATAACTTAATGACAAGGAAAACAAGTATAAATGTAAAACGGTAAGTAAAATAACATGCACTTAGGCAATGCATAACTAGCAAAATTTGCTGATGGAACTAATCATAATACGAGTCCAAGATAAACTTATAGGGAGAGGCACGAGGCCCGAACACAGTGTCTAGTACATCCTAGCTGACTCTACGTAACTTAAAGGTGAAGCATAAGTTAAACAAGCATAATTGTAAACCAGTAAAGTAAAACATGCAGCAAGAAAGGGACTGGGAGTTATGATTAGTAAGAATTTAAAACAAAAGGATCAATGCATGAATGTTTGTAATAAAGCAAATCGGACACTCAGATTTATTAGTCACAGCGTTAGTAACAAGACACCTGGTGAGGTTCTCAAGCTATATCTTGCTCTAGTTAGGCCCCATTTAGATTATGCAGTTCAGTTGGTCGCCATATTGTAGAATGGATATAAATTCACTTGAACGTGTCCAGCATAGGATAACTAAGTTAATTCCCCAAATTAGAAATCTTTCATATGAAGAAAGATTAACTAAGCTTAAGTTGCATACACTTAAGAGCGATGTAAAATGCGGGAAAATTGCTGAGGAAACTAAACGTAAATGCAGGGCCAGAATAAAAAGCAAGAGGCAAGGGGCCCGATCCCTGCAACTAACACATCCTAGCTGACTTTACATCATAACTTAAAGGCAATAAGCAAAATTTAAACAAACATAAATGTAAAACCAGCAAAGAAACATGCAGCTTGACACTGGATAAAATTCAGAAAATTAAGGAAACTTATGGAAAACAAGTCCATGAAAACTTAAAGCTAGAGGCCGGAGGCCTGTGACACAGCAGCTACCATAACCTAGCTGACTTTACCTAATAACTTAAAGGCAATAAGCAAAAGTTAAACAAACAAATGTAAAACCAGCAAAAGAAAACATTCAGCTTGACACTGCATAAAATTCATTAATAAATTAAGGAAACTTATGGAAAATACAAGTCCAGGAAACTTAAAGCTAGGGGCCAGAGGCCTGTGACACAGCAGCTAGCATAACCTAGCTGACTTTACCTAATAACTTAAAAGCAATAAGCAAAATGTTAACAATTTTAAGCCAGTAATAAATAAATACACATGCAGCAAGACGCTGCATAAGTTGCGGGAATAATTAGCTGATGTAACTAAACGTAGATGCAGGGCCAGCTAGTAATCTTAAAGCGAGAGGCAAAGGGGGGGGGGGCCGTACTCTGCGCCTAACACAGCCTTGCTGAGTTACTTAATAACTTAATGGCAAACAATAGTTAAACAAACAATTGCAAAGCCAGAAAACATGCAGCTTGACCTGCAAAAATTGCAGTAAAAAGCGAGGGAAATAATGGTACGCAATGCCAAGATAATCTTAAAGTCAAAGGCATGAGGCTTGTAACTCAGGAACTAGCACAACCTAGGTTACTTTACTTAATAAATAACTCAATACAAGAAGCTTACTTTACTTAATAAATAACTCAATACAAGAAGCAAGAGTTTTAATAAGTTAATAAAACATGCACGAGGGCAATGCATAAATTGTAATTATAAATTGCAGAGAAACAAAACGTAGTTGCAAGCCCAAGGAAAGTAACAGCAACAGCAAGAAGCTTGGGCCCGCATCACTGGTCCAAGATAAATAAGTTGCGGATAAATAAATTGCGAGGCATAACACATTGTAACTGAAAGACAAAAAAATAAAAATTATATAGCCAGCGTTTAGAGTAGAGTAAAACAACAGCACTAAAAGGAGCTGGCTTGAGCATTAAATGTCTTGAAACAACAATAACAGCACTACCCAATATATAAACATAGGCTTGGGACGAAAGTAAATGTAAAATGACAGTAAATATTGTAGCTTGAGGAAGCACGCCATGACTAACAGACTGTAAAGAAGCACTTATGTAAAGCACAAACAATTAACGGCACAACAGAAGTCGCCCATGCAGCAGACCTCACGTCGACTGGGTGAGGGAGCTTAAGGTACAGGGCTGAGCAGATGAGGGGGGGGAGGGTAGGGGTGATGGACAGGCCTCCTCCCGATTGTGCTTCAAATAACAGCCACCTACTGGAGAAAAAACCAGTGCCCCATAACGACACCGAGGGTCACCTCCCCCTCTAGGTCCACTGCACCTGCAATTGGTCGCCAAGGCTGAACTAACAGGCGTGTTTCAGGGGCGCGTAGGGAGGGACCTTGGCGCGCCAACACAGACACAAACACTGTACCTTAAATGTTGAGAAGGGCAGGACGCCCCTGACGGGTCGCTCTGAGTCGTTGTCGATGGGAACTGGTGTAGGGTCCATGCTGGGGGAACAGTTGAGCAGGCTAACTTCTGTGTTTACGACTCACTGAGCAGCAGTGAGCGTTTGTAAGTGAGCAGCAGCTTGCTTGGCGGGAAGAGGGGCCATGCCGTCTGCACGCCGAGCTTTATAACCTCGGCCCGTTGCGTGCGCAGCTTGGGGCAGTTAAAGTCAACTTCCAGACATACGTTTTCTCTTCCCTCAGAAAACCCACCGTTTTTGGGAAAAACAGTGTTCTTATCATATTCTCGATAAATGATCTCTAGTGAGAAATGGAGATGATATTTATACTCTCCACAGCATTCGATCGTAACAGAATAAAAACTGTTACTAAATAATTTCAGTTAATAACTCTCGGTTTTACATGATCGGGAGTCATATTATCAGCAATAGGCTCAGATTAAATTATATTAACACTACCGTTAGTGGTATTAATAACTACTGTAGTTAGTGTAATGATGATGATTTATTATAATACAATAGTAGTTGATAAGTGTTGGAAATTTCCAACATAACTCCGGGGGGAGAAAACTCGGGTCGCAGTGCCATGTTGATTACTGACGTACCTATCCCGAAGTTAGTATTAAGGTTAGTATGTTAGTATGTTAGTACACACATAACGGATGTCCCGTAATTGTCAAGGACATACAAGAATTTAAGACATGAAATTTAATGTCATAATTAATAGCTTACACAAACAAATTAATGATTAAATCATACAATTTAAGTAACTGAGAATCCACTGTGAGGTGAATGTCTTGGGTCATTGTGACTGGTAACTGATTTGTTACTAGACATCACAACACAGTATCATCATGATTACTCAAATTGGATGTGGAATTATTTGCTCTTAGTCAGAGCTATAATAGGCTTGTAGTTTCCGTTTACATTGTTGAGCAGCTGCTCTAGTGGGGCGGCTGCTCGGTGGATCAGAATTGTTGTCCTCGGAAACTGTTGGTGAAGCTGGTTCTGATAAACACTCGTTCTGCTAATTCGAGAGGTACCAACTTCTCTAATGTCTTTTGGGTAGTAGTGCCTCGGCACAAAACCCGTACTACTCTCAGGATGCCTTGGTGATCTGGGTGGATAGCAACAATTTTGCCTATAGGCCATTCTGACCTTGGTCCATCATTGTCAACTAGTACTAGGTCTCCTGGTTTAAGTTGAACTTTATTATAGGGGCTCGAAGCTCCATAGTGATACTCTCATAGAGCGGTGAGGTACTCTCGAGTCCACACCTCATTCCACCTTTCAATTACTCTCGAGAGATGTTGGTAACTTTGTACTAAGTCACTCCTGGTTACATAGGAAGGGTCGACGGGGTCCTCTTCTGCCAAAGGTATCAGAGGGCTCAGCAGGCCTCCATGTATTAAATGCGAAGGACTCAGAGGCTCTCTCTGTGAGAAATCATCTGATAGGTAAGTTAATGGGCGATTGTTGACTCGCGCCTCAATTTCCACGACGAGTGTTTGGAGTTCGGAGTAACTAATTTTCTGTCGATGCAAGGTCTTCCTTAAACATTTCTTGACAGTTCCTATCATACGTTCGTAGAACCCACCTTGCCAGGGGGCTCTGGGAGCAATAAATTTCCCGTGGCATTGTCGTCTCTGCATGGCAGACTGCACTTCTGGATGATTCCATACCTCTCGTAAGCAGGCTTCTCCTGCCACAAAATTTGAACCATTATCCGATATCATAAGTTTGGGACAGGATCTGCGAGCTGCAAATCTACGAAAAACTTGGATGAAGGCTTCAGCACTCATGTCAGAAGTCACTTCTAGATGTACGCCTCGTGTGGTAGCACATGTGAAGAGGCAAATATAAGCTTTCACTGGTATCTTATCTGGATTGCCAGTGAGAAGCAAGGCTCCTGTGTAATCGACACCAGTGGTCTCAAACGGACGAAGATGAACTACTCTCTCTTTAGGAAGTGGTGGAGGTCCTGGGTAAGGACACACTCGAGCGTCGTATCGTTTGCAGATCACACAGAACTTAATGATTGATTTGACAGTTTGACGACCTTGAGGAAGCCAATATTTCTGTCTGAGGTCGGTGAGAGTGTCTAACACTCCACCATGCAAAGTACCATATTGATGGTGATGTAAAACTAGAAGTTTTGTAATAATGTGGTGACGTGGTAGAAGGATCGGATTCTTTGTGTCCAAATCAATTTTTGCATGAAGCAAACGTCCTCCACACCTTAATATATTGTGAGTGTTGGTATCATACCAGATACCTAGAGACTTGGTTAATTTATCTGGAAGATTTTCATATTCACTTCCATATGTCTCTTGTTGTGCACGTTTGATCCAGTAGAGGATAGGATTGGGAAACTTATGTCTGATTCCTATCTTAGCAAGAAAATCAAACACATGTGCTGTCACTCTTAATAACTTACTCAAGTTAGAATAATTGTGAGGATTAATAGCTGAGATTCGATGAGGTTCTGGGTCTTTCATGGGAGTAGTGATACTGGTCACTATGACTTGTGGTTTCTGTTTGGGCCACTGACCACTAACAAGCCATGAAGGTCCATTAAACCACATCGAAGACTTACTTAGCTGTTTAAATGTTAAACCTCTTGATAAGTAATCTGCAGGATTGTCCTTAGTGGGGACATGTCTGAATTTATATCCAGCAGATAATTCATGAATTTCCCTAACACGATTACTAACGTAGGGAGTTTTATTGTTGTTATTTCTTACCCATTGTAAGACTGCCTCATTGTCTGACCACACTACGATTTCACCAAAGTGGATATTATTGAGTGTCTTGGTCAGGCAATGAGCCAATCTTACTCCCACCAGCAATGCAGTTAACTCCATTTGAGGTAAAGATCTCTTCTTGATTGGAGCAACTCTTGCTTTAGATGTGAGTAAAATTGATTGTGCACTATTGACTAAGTAGGCTGCAGCGCCATACGCTTTGCCAGAGGCATCGCAAAAAACGTGCAAATTTGTGGGTAAGTTTTGTCCTGAAGCATTACGAGGAAATTTCAAAACACCTAATTGATTGAAATCCGTTGCGAGTATTTGCCATTTATCTTGCAACTCAATTGGCAACGGATCATCCCATCCCATATGTTTCTGCCAGCATTCCTGCATTAGGAGTTTGCCCCTTATTAATATAGGACTAAGTAAGCCTAAAGGGTCAAATGGTTGACTGACATACGAGAGTAATTTTCTCATGGTAAGGGATGAATTATTGGTTTGTACTGACTTGACATTCATCTCGTCAGTACCTGTGTTCCATTCCACGCCCAGAACTTTTAATTGATTAGGCACCTGATAACCCGGAAATTCTTTCTCGATTATCTGGTTTAATGATTTATTGTTTGAGGCCCATGATTGTAGTGGCATATTGGCTCCTAATAACTCACGGTTAGCCTCATGGTAAATTTCTACCAATTTGGATTTGTCATTAGTAGTTCCCTGGAAATTATCGACATACAAGTTGTCACTGATCTCTGCCTTATAAGGGCTATTTGACTTCTTCAAATGTGTATCTAATGTGGCTTGAAGTAGAAACGGTGAGGAAGTCGCTCCAAATAGCACTGAGGCAAACCGGTAGGTTATGACATCACTGTCAGGATCCAGGGGATCCTTAATCCAGAGAAATTTGGTGTAATTACGATCCTCCTCTTGCAAGCCTACTCTAAGGAAAGCTTTACTGATATCAGCAGTATAAGCGAAAATACCAGTACGGAATCGTAACAGTACATCATGTAGCCTTTGTGTTAGGCTAGGTCCCGTTTGGAGACATTCATTCAAAGACACGCTGTTTGCCTTCACTTTGGCACTACAGTTGAAAACAATACGTATTGGCGTTGTCAATGAATCTTTCACCACAGCGTGATGGGGTAAATAGTGACCTGTTTTTCTGTCATCATTATCAACAACTTCGATAAATTTACTATTGAGTTGTTGCTGAATTAATTGATGATACATATTCAATTTATCTGGCTGTTTCTTCAGCCGTATTAATTGTGACTGTAATTGAGAGGCTGCCATGAAATAATTAACTGGAAGTTGTGGATGATTCAACTTCCATGGCAGTCTCACCCAGTATTGTTTGTCTTTATAGACAACTGTGTCCAGATATTGCTGGTAAGTCCACATATCATCAGGACTTGGTTGTTCAGGGACAATACCTAAAGTGTCTAAATCCCACAGACGATGTACAGGTGGATCAGACTCATTATCTTCAGATATTTCTCTGAAATGTAGGGGTGACTGTTCCAAGCCTAGTCACGCCACTATTGCATTGTTAGCTTGTTTGTTGGTTGACGCTGTTTTTTGTTGGAAAAGCACCGGTCCAGTAAGCAACTTGCCTCCAGCAGATGACAACAAATTCATTCCGTGTTGTCTGGTGCATCCAGTTATAAATTTATAATAATGGTCAGCGCCTATAAGTATACCAACATCTGTGAGGCAGTCAGAATTTATTTTGTGATCTGCTAGCCTCATGCGGTTTCGTCTGAGATATCTCGCAGTGCGAGCTAGTCCTGTGACCTGCAGGTCTGAAGGAAGTTTATCTACTACTACCGCTTGTATTGGACTAGTGGAAGATCCAAGTCTCACTAACACCTTGACTACTTGGTATTCACGAGGTCCACTATTAGTCAAGAACCCAGAAATATTCAGTCTCACACTTTTGGCAGGTTTTAATTTTAACTGCTCGACTAATTGTTGTGTGATGAAGGTTTTCTGTGATCCTTGATCAAAGAGACCTCTAGTGTTAACTCTAGATTTCCTGTCAATTAGTTTGAGTTGAGCTGTAGGCAGAGTGGTATTATTGCCTGACTCAGTAGCAAGTACATTTATTTCTTGATGTACCTTGCAATATTGTACTGTGGTAGAATTCATAGAATTCTCCCCAGGTGTCACAGATTGTGTAGAAGTTTTTCTACATAAGGCATAATGATGTACACCTTTGTTGCATCTACTGCATAACCGTAGCTGCACAACACATTTACTGGGATCATGAGAACCCATGCACTTGGTGCATCTGTGTAATTCTTGGAGTTGTTTAATCCTGGTATTAAAGTTAGGATAAACAGTGCATTTGTAGGTGACATGTTCTTGATCACAGAACAGACACCTTCTCTCTCTGGCTGAATTTGTCCTTTTAGTAGACACATCAGTTGTAGTGTCAGAGGGAGATACAGAATAAATACCTACACTACCACTCCCTTTTCCAGTGGATGGAGTAGTCTTAGGCTTTAATTTATTGGATTTATTCAAAGTCGATTTGGGTTTGACTGAGTTGTCAATGTTAGGTGGTTTAGACTCAGGTTTAATCTTATCATGAGTCTTCAACCTGTTAACCGTTATTCTCAGCCCCTCGAATATTTGCTCGAGAGTGAGAAACTCGGTTTTATAGTGTGAGCAGATTTCTGCTAAGATATTTCGAGGTAATTTCCTCTGCAAAAGTAACTTGATTGACCATTCTGAGGCTGGTACATCAACTTTAGTACCTAAGGCCTTCACTAGAGACTCTACTTCTAGCCTGAAGCTTTGAAGTGAGTCTGGTCTGTTACTTGGTGCATTCAGATCTAGCAACTGGTAATAAAGGTTAGCTATACTTAACTCCTTGTTGCAATAATTCAACTTCAGTAGTTTTATAGCTTCCTCATAATTACTCTCAGTGAGAGCTAGGTTATTTATGACCTTTTTAGCCTCCCCTTTGAGAAGACTAATCAGGTATGAGAATTTAGAAACTGGGTCAAGATAAGACCTGTTATGGATATGAACTTCAAATGAAGTCCAAAATGTGTCCCAATTTTCTTCATCCAGCCCTGCAAATGTAGGTAAGTCTAAAGTAGGTAGACGAACCTCAGGTAATTGATTACTGGATTGAGACATAGTAGTATTTGTATTGGATTGATGTTTTACTATATTGGATAGTACATCAAGTTTATCTTGAGTCTCATCTTCATACTGGGAAATATCTGCTATAATTTGATCTATTTCCTCAAGATCAGTTTCAGTGGCATTCAGTGAGTTAAGATAAGACTGGCTTGCAGATTTAACTTGATCAAATTTAAGATTAGCTACTCTCACTGATGTTTCTAGTAGATAGTAATCAATGGGAGTTGCTTTAGACAAGCCATCAGACTTATTAATTAGTCTAGTTAAATGACCTTTGAGGCCAATATAGGTTCTCCTTAATTGTTCAGGAGTAGCCATGTTAGCTTTAAGTCCAAATTTCATAGGACTTGATTGAGTATTACTAATGAAGCTGGGATACTTGTTCATTAGTTGATAATTAATATTGAGTATAGCCTGAATTAATTCTGGCTAAATTAAACTCTACCTCACTTGAGGTTAAATGTCCCTACCTAACAATATGTAGCTAAAGATTTTGAGTGGTGCTTGCATGTCACCATTAACTTTCGTCCGGCTAGCTCATCCTTATCACCATTAGATGTAATGGTGATCATACAGCAGCACTCAAAACCACACAAAAATAATGAGTACACAAATAATTAATATGGATACACTCTAATCAGAGTTACTGTAATGTTTGAATCCCACCCTTGGTAGGGTCAGCACAAAAATGTATAATGTATGTACTACTCATTAGTACAGGACTAGTTGTAAGAATTTCTTGGATTGTATCCGGTTCGAAGAGACCAAAATGTTGTTTTGGTTTCTGAGAACCGATATAGTTTAATGTTAATTGGTATCCGGTTCGAAGGACCAAAATGTTGGGTATCTGGGGCTTGAACTCATATACTAAATTAATTGATTATTGTATTGAAATAAATCGAAGGACCACCCACTTTTGAGAAAAGAGGGAAAACGAATAATAGTGATCATTAGAATGACACTAGAGAACCAGTGTCTATGGAAACTCATTCAATGAATAATCAATTGAAAATAAAGAATAGACTGTATTACTAATTAAAGTCAAAGCCTCAAATATCAATATTGGGGGGTTATTTCTAGAAGTTCATATATATTTAGGAACCAGTGTGGTTCGTCACTAGTTCATTGTTGAGTTAATAACATGATAAATCTAAACTACCATAGATTCAAATATATGGTAACTCAAATTATGAGTATTAAAGATCATGAATCACTGAGCAACAGCTAGAGCATAAACATTAATTTCCAAATCTGGCAATAATTATTCAATGTAAAGATTCTATATGAATTATATAGCAATCATCAAATTATGAATTTGTACGAAAAATATGTCTTAGCTGTAAGACGATTTCTATAACGGCAGTTCGTCATTCGTCCTCATGGTCACAGGATCTCAATAAAGAAAGAACCCGGGGTGAATAACACGACTGATGAGAATCAACTTGTAGGGTCCTCATGTACACGATTGTATGTTTGATGTTCATTCTTCTTGACGACAAACTACTCACAAATATACAACCTAAAATGATGCATCAAATAAAGAAATATACTTAATGTAAGCGTATCAAATACTGAGGTCTGCCGAAAATCGCGTCTGCCAGTCCCAAGTGTCCACAGTGTGTACACGTAATTACGGGTCGTGGCTTAATTAAATTGTTGACACGTTATTAACTGGCAAAGCACTGCAGAACACGTGGGGAAGTAATTGGTGACTATTGGGGGAGTTTCAACATAATTCTTGTTGGTAAACTCTTCAGTCACACCACCACGCGTCTCGACTCTCTGATCGTCAGAGCTGCCTCGTGAGTAATGGCGTCTCCTCCTCCCTCAACCCGCTCTCGCATTCACCACAGAAATTATTAATCAAGAATTATTCTTTTCCCCGCAATTATGGATGAAATGCATTAATAGGAACTGGGTTGCAATTATAGGGATTTAATAGTTATCATATTCTCGATAAATGATCTCTAACGAGAAATGGAGATAATATTTATACTCTCCATAGCATTTGATCGTAACAAATAAAAACTGTTACTGTGGTGTCTGTGTATAGCTGAGATAGTCTTGGTAGTAAGGTTGATGTAAAGTCATTCCTGGTTACTGACTTTAATAATAATAAACGATTACATGACTATGGCTCCCAAGCTTGGCAGGCGTCCTGTGTGCTGTTTACCTTCTCTCCTAGTGTCCAGCCGCCGCACATAGAAAACGGATGGTACCATTTTCTGTGAACATGACATCCCTCCTTTTCTTTAAAAAGAATGAATACAGGATGTCTACCATGCTTGTAGCACAAAGCAAAGTTATTGACACAAAGTAAGTTATTAACATATCAAGAGATATTGCATACATTTAACATTAATTAAACACACAAAGAATTTAAACAATCTTTACCACAAAGGATTTCAATGTTAAAAATACATATGCAATGTTAAACAAACATGAAAGAAACTGTAATACAAAGTTACAAAATATTGAATGAGAGATCTGCATTATTCAAACAATATTAAATTTAGTTCAGTATAACAAGTAAATACTTTGCATTACATAGGAACACAATTAATCATCATATCGTGTAGGGCGTTTAACATGTCGTTTTGGACGAGAGTCCTTAAGTACAAGAATATCCCTCGATGAATTGTTTATCGAGTTATAACTCATTTTTCTTTTTCTTTTGCACGACTTTGCACTTCATCATTTTCTACACTAGTTGGAATCACTTTGAAATAAGCTATATTACGTGTTATACTATGATCTCTATTACTCGCTGTTACCATAGTTCCTTTTACACTAATCACTTTATATGGTTTTGTATCATACGGCATATCTAACTTTCCCTCTTTTTTCTTTTTAACGAGAACAGTATCTCCAACCTTTATGAATTGTTCCTTTGCACGTTGATCATGAGCAATTTTCATTTTGCCCTTGGCTAGTGCATCCTTCTGAGCGAGACGTTTATCCGTTACTTTGGCTGGCATGACAGGTAGTGCGATTCTCATAGGACGTCCAAATAAAAGTTCGCCAGGCGACTTGCCCAGTGTTCCATGCGGTGTTGCACGGTAGTTCCTGAGAAAAGCATACATAGCTTGTTTCCAGGATCGTCCTTCGGCATGAGCACAGCGTACAGCTTTCATGAGAGGTTGCATGAATCTCTCTACTTCTCCATTTGCTTGTGGATGTAGTGGCATCACACGGCGGTGTTTGAATCCAATATGCTCAGCAAAGTTGACAAAGTCTTGTCCATTAAATGGCGGTCCATTGTCCGTCTTGACAACTTCAGGAATGCCAAAGTTTGAAAAGATCTTGTCGAGCTTCGGGATGACAGCCTTTGCAGATGTGGAAGTGATGATTTCTACTTCTGGATAACGTGAGTGATCATCAATGACTACCATCAAGTACTCTCCAGTTGGTAGCGGTCCACAGAAATCCATCGATACTTCCATCCATGGTGCAGCAGGTAGTGGTGAAGGTTGTAGAGGTGTTGGTCTTGAAGTATCCACTGCAGCTTGGCAAGGGACACAGGCATCATGCATGTCCTTAGCTTGACGATCAATGCCAGGAAACCACACCTTTTCTCGTAGCAGCTGTTTGGTCCTTACAAGACCTTGGTGTCCTTGATGTGCAAGCTTCAGAGCACGTTGCTGGAGAACAGCTGGAATGACGATACGAGTACCTCGCAGCACGGTGTCGCGTTGTTGCGTAACACTTAATTCTGTCTGGATGCGTTCAAGTGCTTTGAATGCATCTTGGTCAACTCCTGAGGGTGGGATGCGTGGAAACTTTTTCTTAGTCAATGCATCCACTGTTGCTTGCAGAGTTGGGTCCTCTAGGGTTGCAGTACGGATTTCGTCAAGAGTGAGAGCCTTAGGGACTGCATCACAGGTTACAGAGTGTACATATTCCTCGGCAACTTGCTGATGCTTGGTGATGGTGAAACTGTTGGCAGGATGTCGACTGATGTAATCAGCGGGATTGCCTGCACCTGGCTTGTATTTCACCGTAAAGTTGTATGGTTGCAGACGAAGAGCCCATCTCTCAATGCGAGCTGGTGGTTTGGACTTTGGATTATTGAAGATGGTCTCCAACGGTTTGTGGTCAGTGACTATCGTGGTAAAGGGTGCACCAAGCAGATACACATTGAAGTGTTCACAGCCCCATACAAGAGCAAGAGCTTCCTTCTCTGTCTGACTGTATCGTTGCTCAACATCTGTGAGAGAACGGCTGGCGTAGGCAATTACTACTCTTGAATCTGGTTGACCAGGTTTGTGTTGGGCTAACACAGCACCTAAACCAACAGGACTAGCATCCACCGTTAACTCAGTGTCCATTGATGGATCAAAGTATGCAGCAGTCGCATTTTCTACTAGTGCATCTTTCACAGCATCAAATGCATTTTGCTCGACATCGCTCCAGTACCATGATGCATTTTTCTTCAGGAGCTCACGTAGAGGCTTCGTAATGGTAGCAAAATCTGGAATGAAGCGAGAACAGTAGTTTGCCATTCCCAGAAAACTATGTACTTCAGTGGATGTTGAAGGAGGTGCAGCATTCTTGATATCTGCAACTTTCTTAGGATCTGGAGACAGACCTTTGTCACTAAGTACATGTCCAAAGAATTCAATTTTATGTTGATTGAACTCACACTTTGCTCGGCTTAGCGTCAAATTCTTTTCTCGTAAGCGTTGCAATGTTGCACGAAGAGCTTTGTCGTGTTCAGCTTGGGTACGGCCATAAACAATGATGTCATCAGACATGTTGTCAGCATTAGGTATATCTTGCAATACCTGGCTGATGATGTGCTGGAATACTTCAGCAGCACTGTTAATACCAAAACTCAGGCGCTTGTACCTATACAGACCTCGATGTGTCGTAAACGTTGTGATGAATCGACTCTCATCATCAAGTTCAAGCTGATGATAGCCCTTGTTTAAATCTAACTTGCTGAATACAGTTGCACCATTCAAGCGGTATATCATATCATCTACAGTGGGTGTAGGATGGCGTTCACGCATTATTGCCTTGTTGGGAACACGCATGTCTACACAAATGCGTATCTCATCTGGATTCTTCGGCTTTGGTGGAGTGACAATTGGGCTTACCCATGGTGTTGGGCCTGTTACCGGTTCAATGATATCTAGTTCTATCAGCCTATCCAGTTCGGCATCGACTTTCTTGCGAGTATGGAATGGTTGTCGGCGATGTGGTTGGGCAACTGGAATTACATCTGGGTTGATATGCAGATGTACCTTGCTATCAGTATAACAACCTATGGATTTAAACCGATCAGAAAATTCAGCAACAATAGCATCAACATTGTTTGCAGATTCCACTGCTACAGCATTAGAAAGCTGAAGTAGCCCCAATTTGGTTGAAGTCTTGTAACTGAGTAAAGACTCCTTTGCATTCCTAACAACATGGAATGTAGTAATGAGCATTGCATTCTTTGACTTAATCTCTGCAGTGAAAGTTCCAATCACTGGTAAGGCTACCTTTGAAGCATAGGCAGTGGCTTTGCCATTATAGTTTTCAAGCTTTGGGAACTGTTTTTTAATTTTCATAGTGGCACTCAGCAATGGTGTCAATGTTTGATCCAGTGTCAATGAGAATTTGAGACAAATGCCAGCAATGTATACTATAGTCTCTGGGTTGTTTGGAAGATCATTCCATTTGTGATTGATTGTACTCCATAAATATAATCACATTCACTGTCATCTGAGACTGGTTGTAATGAAATGTTGTCTTGTATATTATTAACATTCTTGATTTGAGGTGCAATATTGTGTTTGCCACCTCGACTCCTATGACTTGATCCTCGTACATTGCTTTTATTTATTGATTGTGGTTTCTTTAGTGCGGAACGACACATAGCACCAAAATGACCTAGTTTTCTACACTCATAGCACTTCTTACCTTGTGCAGGACAAACATTATCTTGGTGTGGGTAGTCTCCTCCACAATTGTAACATTTATTATTGACAACCTCTGATGTGAGTCGTTGTGACTGCTTGAGTCTTGTTCCATGACTCCAGTTGTGATGTGTTCTCGGCTCAATTTAATGTTAGGTTTGGCATGATATCTTCTACGATCATGGTGTCCTCCCTGAACCTTACATACTTCATGACTGTAGTAACAGTGGCAGAACCGTTGTTGGCACTGTTATAACACATGACGTATGCAGGTTCAGGGAGTACACATGATATAGAAGATATCATGCCAAACCTAACATTAATTGAGCCGAGAACCACATCACAACTGGAGTCATGGAACAAGACTCAAGCAGTCACAACGACTCACATCAGAGGTGTCAATAATAAATGTTACAATTGTGGAGGAGACTACCCACACCAAGATAATGTTTGTCCTGCACAAGGTAAGAAGTGCTATGAGTGTAGAAAACTAAATCATTTTGGTGCTATGTGTCGTTCCGCACTAAAGAAACCACAATCAATAAATAAAAGCAATGTACGAGGATCAAGTCATAGGAGTCGAGGTGGCAAACACATATTGCACCTCAAATCAAGAATGTTAATAATATACAAGACAACATTTCATTACAACCAGTCTCAGATGACAGTGAATGTGATTATATTTATGGAGTACAATCAATCACAGAATGGAATGATCTTCCAAACAACCCAGAGACTATAGTATACATTGCTGGCATTTGTCTCAAAATTCTCATTGACACTGGATCAAACATTGACACCATTGCTGAGTGCCACTATGAAAATTTAAAAAACAGTTCCCAAAGCTTGAAAACTATAATGGCAAAGCCACTGCCTATGCTTCAAAGGTAGCCTTACCAGTGATTGGAACTTTCACTGCAGAGATTAAGTCAAAGAATGCAATGCTCATTACTACATTCCATGTTGTTAGGAATGCAAAGGAGTCTTTACTCAGTTACAAGACTTCAACCAAATTGGGGCTACTTCAGCTTTCTAATGCTGTAGCAGTGGAATCTGCAAACAATGTTGATGCTATTGTTGCTGAATTTTCTGATCGGTTTAAATCCATAGGTTGTTATACTGATAGCAAGGTACATCTGCATATCAACCCAGATGTAATTCCAGTTGCCCAACCACATCGCCGACAACCATTCCATACTCGCAAGAAAGTCGATGCCGAACTGGATAGGCTGATAGAACTAGATATCATTGAACCGGTAACAGGCCCAACACCATGGGTAAGCCCAATTGTCACTCCACCAAAGCCGAAGAATCCAGATGAGATACGCATTTGTGTAGACATGCGTGTTCCCAACAAGGCAATAATGCGTGAACGCCATCCTACACCCACTGTAGATGATATGATATACCGCTTGAATGGTGCAACTGTATTCAGCAAGTTAGATTTAAACAAGGGCTATCATCAGCTTGAACTTGATGATGAGAGTCGATTCATCACAACGTTTACGACACATCGAGGTCTGTATAGGTACAAGCGCCTGAGTTTTGGTATTAACAGTGCTGCTGAAGTATTCCAGCACATCATCAGCCAGGTATTGCAAGATATACCTAATGCTGACAACATGTCTGATGACATCATTGTTTATGGCCGTACCCAAGCTGAACACGACAAAGCTCTTCGTGCAACATTGCAACGCTTACGAGAAAAGAATTTGACGCTAAGCCGAGCAAAGTGTGAGTTCAATCAACATAAAATTGAATTCTTTGGACATGTACTTAGTGACAAAGGTCTGTCTCCAGATCCTAAGAAAGTTGCAGATATCAAGAATGCTGCACCTCCTTCAACATCCACTGAAGTACATAGTTTTCTGGGAATGGCAAACTACTGTTCTCGCTTCATTCCAGATTTTGCTACCATTACGAAGCCTCTACGTGAGCTCCTGAAGAAAAATGCATCATGGTACTGGAGCGATGTCGAGCAAAATGCATTTGATGCTGTGAAAGATGCACTAGTAGAAAATGCGACTGCTGCATACTTTGATCCATCAATGGACACTGAGTTAACGGTGGATGCTAGTCCTGTTGGTTTAGGTGCTGTGTTAGCCCAACACAAACCTGGTCAACCAGATTCAAGAGTAGTAATTGCCTATGCCAGCCGTTCTCTCACAGATGTTGAGCAACGATACAGTCAGACAGAGAAG
Organism: Procambarus virginalis; assembly: GCA_020271785.1. NCBI lineage: Eukaryota > Metazoa > Arthropoda > Malacostraca > Decapoda > Cambaridae > Procambarus > Procambarus virginalis. The sequence continues at coordinate 10,587 of WNGS01161023.1, read as the reverse complement.
GAAGCTCTTGCTCTTGTATGGGGCTGTGAACACTTCAATGTGTATCTGCTTGGTGCACCCTTTACCACGATAGTCACTGACCACAAACCGTTGGAGACCATCTTCAATAATCCAAAGTCCAAACCACCAGCTCGCATTGAGAGATGGGCTCTTCGTCTGCAACCATACAACTTTACGGTGAAATACAAGCCAGGTGCAGGCAATCCCGCTGATTACATCAGTCGACATCCTGCCAACAGTTTCACCATCACCAAGCATCAGCAAGTTGCCGAGGAATATGTACACTCTGTAACCTGTGATGCAGTCCCTAAGGCTCTCACTCTTGATGAAATCCGTACTGCAACCCTAGAGGACCCAACTCTGCAAGCAACAGTGGATGCATTGACTAAGAAAAAGTTTCCACGCATCCCACCCTCAGGAGTTGACCAAGATGCATTCAAAGCACTTGAACGCATCCAGACAGAATTAAGTGTTACGCAACAACGCGACACCGTGCTGCGAGGTACTCGTATCGTCATTCCAGCTGTTCTCCAGCAACGTGCTCTGAAGCTTGCACATCAAGGACACCAAGGTCTTGTAAGGACCAAACAGCTGCTACGAGAAAAGGTGTGGTTTCCTGGCATTGATCGTCAAGCTAAGGACATGCATGATGCCTGTGTCCCTTGCCAAGCTGCAGTGGATACTTCAAGACCAACACCTCTACAACCTTCACCACTACCTGCTGCACCATGGATGGAAGTATCGATGGACTTCTGTGGACCGCTACCAACTGGAGAGTACTTGATGGTAGTCATTGATGATCACTCACGTTATCCAGAAGTAGAAATCATCACTTCCACATCTGCAAAGGCTGTCATCCCGAAACTCGACAAGATCTTTTCAAACTTTGGCATTCCTGAAGTTGTCAAGACGGACAATGGACCGCCATTTAATGGACAAGACTTTGTCAACTTTGCTGAGCATATTGGATTCAAACACCGCCGTGTGATGCCACTACATCCTCAAGCAAATGGAGAAGTAGAGAGATTCATGCAACCTCTCATGAAAGCTGTACGCTGTGCTCATGCCGAAGGACGATCCTGGAAACAAGCTATGTATGCTTTTCTCAGGAACTACCGTGCAACACCGCATGGAACACTGGGCAAGTCGCCTGGCGAACTTTTATTTGGACGTCCTATGAGAATCGCACTACCTGTCATGCCAGCCAAGGTAACGGATAAACGTCTCGCTCAGAAGGATGCACTAGCCAAGGGCAAAATGAAAATTGCTCATGATCAACGTGCAAAGGAACAATTCATAAAGGTTGGAGATACTGTTCTCGTTAAAAAGAAAAAAGAGGGAAAGTTAGATATGCCGTATGATACAAAACCATATAAAGTGATTAGTGTAAAAGGAACTATGGTAACAGCGAGTAATAGAGATCATAGTATAACACGTAATATGGCTTATTTCAAAGTGATTCCAAATAGTGTAGAAAATGATGAAGTGCAAAGTCGTGCAAAAGAAAAAGAAAAAATGAGTTATAACTCGATAAACAATTCATCGAGGGATATTTTTGTACTTAAGGACTCTCGTCCAAAACGACATGTTAAACGCCCTACACGATATGATGATTAATTGTGTTCCTATGTAATGCAAAGTATTTACTTGTTATGCTGAACTAAATTTAATATTGTTTGAATAATGCAGATCTCTCATTCAATATTTTGTAACTTTGTATTACAGTTTCTTTCATGTTTGTTTAACATTGCATATGTATTTTTAACATTGAAATCCTTTGTGGTAAAGATTGTTTAAATTCTTTGTGTGTTTAATTAATGTTAAATGTATGCAATATCTCTTGATATGTTAATAACTTACTTTGTGTCAATAACTTTGCTTTGTGCTACAAGCATGGTAGACATCCTGTATTCATTCTTTTTAAAGAAAAGGAGGGATGTCATGTTCACAGAAAATGGTACCATCCGTTTTCTATGTGCGGCGGCTGGACGCCACTAGAGAGAAGGTAAACAGCACACAGGACGCCTGCCAAGCTTGGGAGCCTATCATGTAATCGTTTATTATTATTAAAGTCAGTAACCAGGAATGACTTTACATCAACCTTACTACCAAGACTATCTCAGCTATACACAGACACCACAGCACGTTAAAGAATGCCTACCCAGGACCGGACTGAGGATGTAGTTTATGGCCCTCTGAAATGACGAAGGCGCTGTCTTTAAACAAACGGCATCCTACGGAAATGATAAGTGTGCCTACCATCCGAGAATGCTGTTTTATCCCTATCCTGTTCTGCCACCGGAATCGCCCAATACCCGATTTCGCGTCAGAGTTGAGAAATACTTAGCAGCACCAAATTGATCTATTATCTCCTGTATTCGGGGCAACGGATACACATCACCCTTAGTTATTTCGTTCACCTTCCGGTAGTCAACACAGAAACGATAACTACCGTCCGGTTTCCGAACTAGCACAACAGGAGAGAGCCACGGTGACGTACTAGGCTCTATCACGCCCTGTCTCAACATTTTCTGGCACTCCTCCCTGATAACGTTCTTTGCCTGTTCCGGCAACCTCCACTGTCTCGTGTACACAGGCAAATGATCACCAGTTGGAATGGTGTGCTCAATCTTATCAAGGAGACCAATCTGGTCATCCTCTGTCGCAAATAATTTCGGGAAGTTTTCGCAAAACTCCTCTCAGTGCCTTTCTATCTGCCTGTGTAACATGTTGCAAATCAAGTGCTGAAATTAATTTTTCTACTTCTTCACATTCTGTGCAACATTTCTCGTCTCGTATTGTACTTTGATGGAGTTTAGTATCTAGCATGTTTAATGCACTACATTTGCAGTGACGGTTGGCGTCTCAGCTGACTCATTGTGAAAGATTTCTGTGTCCTCCACCATGGTTCCCTGAGATACCCTATCACCTGCCCTAAAGCGAAAAGTCTTATGTGAAAGATTGACAACTGGAATGAGTGCACCTTTATCGAGCACTACAATTAAGTGATGAGAATCAATAACCTATCACATCTCCCACCACCTGAAGGTGGTACCTGGTTGTATGTGACGTCCCACGGCTACTTTAATAAATTTAACAGAATGTGGTGGGCAACTCTGTTTAGTCACTGCATGCAATGCGCATGACCTCTTAACTGTGTCTGAAGAGACTTAAAAATCAATTTTGGATAGTGCGCATTATATTTCTGCTTCCTCTTGATTGAAGCTACACTGGGGGATGGTCGATCATCTCCACTGGGTAGGAAGTCTGTCCCAACCGCAACCTGCAGTTCCTAGCCCCTTTTTGAGCAGACAAGGAATAATCAAATCGCGACAGAAAATCAGTTCCCATTAAGATGTGACCAGGAAAATCAAGGTTCTCTACGATCGTACATGTGTGAGGCTGCAATTCCCCATCAATTTCAAAATTAACTGTACCTTGACCTACGATCTCAATCTTTTCCCCATTGAGCTGTTAATGTTTTTGCGCAACGTTTAAGACGTGCATACTTAAAATTGCTGAAGGCTGACTTTTTAATTACAGTTGCCTGGCTTCCTGTATCAACAAAGGCTGTCAATCTTACACCTTCCACTTTCACTTCAAAAGTAGGCCTACCATCACTAGGAGCCTGCTTTCATGCTTTCGTACTAATGATTGTACAATCTCTCTGTATATGTCCGTGCTCCCACAGGAGTAACACCTCCGCGGATCTCTGTTGGTACCCCGCGCAAGGTGGCTCGAACGTGCAGCTGAGGGCTGCTTCCCGCCTGACGAACCCGCGCTACAGTTACTCAGCCTGTCTCGCCCGCCTTGACTCAATGCCTCTACGTATGGGGACGACTGAGCGCCCGATGTCCCTGTGCGCGTCTGCCTGTCCAAGGCTGTGGTGGCCTGTTGGACTAGGTCTTTATAACTCACGAACGCTCCCTCTGCAAATAAAACGGCCCCATAGCGGAAGGTAACGTTTTGCAGAACAATTGTTTGGCTAATCGTTCTGCCTGACGGAATCTAACCCACGTTCCGTAGTAAGGTCGTCAACCCTGCTCTTTAACAGTGTCCCGAAATCCTTCACAGTGCTGCAGTCATCCCTCTTAAGTGACTGCAGGTAAATATGAGCCTCATCCTCTGACATCTTTTCTTTAATCTGTCCCTAATCGCTTGGACAAACTGTGGCCAAGTCGTCAGGTGCTGAAACTCTGACATCTCGCCAGTGGACCAGCTACGTCCACGCAAGACCCCATAGCGAGAGTAATTTCAAACTGTCCTCTGGACAGCCTCCAGCATCGACTAATCTGACAGAGCCAGTCTTCCACTCGGCGGTTGCGTTCCACCTTAAAGCGGCAACTCCGTACCTCTGAGTGTCGGCAGAGTCATCTTGGGAATCAGACTCATAATCCCGTTTGTATGATGCGGGGCTACTGGAAGTAGGTGGGCCCTGGGGTTGGGAACTGGGTTGAGGGTGGGGATGGGGTTGAGGAATAGTGTGTAGCCTCGGGTTGGGGTGTGGATTGAGGTGGGGATGGGGTTGAGGAATGGGTGTGGGTACCTCGGGTTGGGGTGTGGATTGAGGTGGGGATGTGTTTTGAGGAAATGGTTGTGGGTAGCTTCGGGTTGGGGTGTGGCTGGAGGTTGGGGTTGAGGTCTTGTGGGTGGTCTCGGGTTTGGGGTGTGGCTGGAGGTTGGGGTGAGGTACTGTGTGGGGTGTCTCGGTTGGGGTGTGGCTGGAGGTTGGGGTGTGGCTGGACAGCCTAGTTCTTGCTTGTGACGTCACTGATGGTGACTTAACACTCATTCTCCTAATAATTAATATACTCTTGATATTATACAGTATACTATACAGTACAATTTGAATGCAAAATGACTGAAGGTTAATTTCTCTAAATAAGTGAATACCATAGGATGATTCATTATATGAACAAAGGCGTCAGGTTATCCTCACCACAATTCCCCCAGGGAGGATGCTCCCATGTGCTTGGGGTCAGGTCTCTACCCGAGCCTTCTAGAACCTTCTTACAACAACCTAGATTGTTACAAACTGTCAATTAATCAACTGTTACTAACTACTTTTTTCACACACACCCCAGTAAGCAGGCCATAACAGCTTGCTAACTCCCAGGTACCTATTTACTGCTTGGTAACAGGTGCATCAGGGTGAAAGAAACTGTGCAATTGTTTCTGCCATCACCGAGGATCGAACCCGACCCTAGGATTATGAGTCCAGAGCGCTGTCCACTCAGCTATCAGGTCCCTTATGTGTGTGTGTGTGTGTGTGTGTGTGTGTGTACTCACCTAGTTGTACTCACCTAGTTGTGCTTGCGGGGGTTGAGCTCTGGCTCTTTGGTCCCGCCTCTCAACCGTCAATCAACAGGTGTACAGTTTCCTGAGCCTAATGGGCTCTATCATATCTACACTTGAAACTGTGTATGGAGTCAGCCTCCACCACATCGCTTCCTAATGCATTCCATTTGTCAACCACTCTGACACTAAAAAAGTTCTTTCTAATATCTCTGTGGCTCATTTGGGCACTCAGTTTCCACCTGTGTCCCCTAGTGCGTGTGCCCCTTGTGTTAAACAGCCTGTCTTTATCAACCCTGTCGATTCCCCTGAGAATCTTGAATGTGGTGATCATGTCCCCCCTAACTCTTCTGTCTTCCAACGAAGTGAGGTTTAATTCCTGCAGTCGCTCCTCGTAGCTCATACCTCTCAGCTCGGGTACTAGTCTGGTGGCAAACCTTTGAACCTTTTCCAGTTTAGTCTTATGCTTGACTAGATAGGGACTCCATGCTGGAGCCGCATACTCCAGGATTGGTCTGACATATGTGGTATATAATGTTCTGAAAGATTCCTTACACAAGTTTCTAAAGGCCGTTCTTATGTTAGCCAACCTGGCATATGCTGCTGATGTTATCCTCTTGATATGAGCTTCAGGGGACAGGTCTGGCGTGATATCAACCCCCAGGTCTTTCTCTCTCTCTGACTCTTGAAGTATTTCATCTCCCAAATGATACCTTGTATCTGGTCTCCTGCTTCCTACCCCTATCTTCATTACATTACATTTGCTTGGGTTAAACTCTAACAGCCATTTGTTCGACCATTCCTGCAGCTTGTCCAGGTCTTCTTGAAGTCTCAAGCTGTCCTCCTCTGTCTTAATCCTTCTCATAATTTTGGCGTCGTCAGCAAACATTGAGAGGAATGAGTCTATACCCTCTGGGAGATCATTTACGTATATCAGAAACAGGATAGGTCCAAGTACAGAGCCCTGTGGGACTCCACTGGTGACTTCACGCCAGTCTGAGGTCTCACCCCTCACTGTAACTCTCTGCTTCCTATTGCTTAGGTACTCCCTTATCCACTGGAGCGCCCTACCTGTTACTCCTGCCTGTTTCTCCAGCTTATGCATCAACCTTTTATGGGGTACTGTGTCAAAGGCTTTCCGACAGTCCAAAAAAATGCAGTCCGCCCACCCTTCTCTTTCTTGCTTAATTCTTGTCACCTGATCGTAGAATTCTATCAAGCCTGTAAGGCAAGATTTACCCTCCCTGAACCCATGTTGATGGGTTGTCACGAAGTCTCTTCTCTCCAGATGTGTTACTAGGTTTTTTCTCACAATCTTCTCCATCACCTTGCATGGTATACAAGTTAAGGACACTGGCCTGTAGTTCAGTGCCTCTTGTCTGTCACCCTTTTTGTATATTGGTACTACATTAGCAGTCTTCCATATTTCTGGTAGGTCCCCCGTTTCCAGTGACTTACTATACACTATGGAGAGTGGTAAGCAAAGTGCTCCTGCACACTCTTTCAATACCCATGGCGAGATTCCATCCGGCCCAACAGCTTTTCTCACATCCAGCTCCAATAGGTGCTTTTTGACCTCATCTCTTGTAATTTCGAACCTATCCAAGGTCACCTGGTTTGCTGCCACCTCTCCCAGCGCCGTGATATCTCCCTGTTCTATTGTAAAGACCTCCTGGAACCTTTTGTTGAGTTCTTCACACACCTCTTTGTCATTCTCTGTGTACCTGTCCTCGCCCACCCTAAGTTTAATCACCTGTTCCTTCACTGTTGTCTTCCTCCTGATGTGACTGTGTAGTAGCTTTGGTTCAGTCTTGGCTTTGTTAGCTATATCATTTTCATACCTTTTCTCAGCTGCTCTTCTCACACTGACATACTCGTTCCTGGTTCTCTGGTATCTCTCTCTACTTTCTGGTGTTCTGTTATTACGGAAGTTCCTCCATGCCCTTTTGTTCAGCTCCTTTGCTTTCATACATTCCCTATTAAACCACGGATTCTTCCTTTGCTTCTCTGTTTTTTCCTGTTGGGCTGGGACAAACCTGCTTACAGCCTCCTGACATTTTTGGGTGACATAGTCCATCATGTCTTGTACGGACTTGGTTCCGAGTTCTGTGTCCCAATGTATATCCCATAGGAATTTATTCATCTCCTCATAGTTTCCCTTTCTGTACGCCAGCCCTTTGGTTCCCAGTTCTTTTTTGGGGTGATAATTCCTAGCTCAACCAGGTACTCAAAGCTCAATACACTATGATCACTCATTCCCAAGGGGGCTTCCAACTTAACTTCCCTTATATCCGACTCATTTAGGGTAAATATCAAATCAAGCAAGGCTGGTTCATCCCCTCCTCTCATTCTTGTCGGTCCCTTGACGTGTTGACTTAGAAAGTTTCTTGTTGCCACATCCAGCAGCTTAGCTCTCCATGTGTCTGGGCCTCCGTGTGGGTCTCTGTTCCCCCAATCTATCTTCCCATGGTTGAAGTCTCCCATGATTAGAAGTCTGGATCCGTTCCTGCTAGCCACAGAAGCTGCTCTCTCTATTATATTGATGGTGGCCATGTTGTTTCTATCATATTCCTGTCTGGGTCTTCTGTCATTCGGTGGGGGGTTATATATGACTACTATTATAATTTTCTGTCCTCCAGTTGCAATGGTGCCTGATATGTAGTCCCTGAAACCTTCACAGTTCTGAATTACCATCTCTTCGAAACTCCAACCTTCTCTTAGTAGCAAAGCCACACCACCTCCTCCTCTCCCTTCTCTCTCTTTCCTCACTACATAGTAGCCCTGTGGAAACACTGCATTTGTTATGATTTTCGTTAGCTTTGTTTCTGTGAGTGCTATTATGTCTGGGTTTTCTTCTAGTGCCCACTCTCCAAGTTCACTAGTTTTATTTGTAATCCCATCTATGTTAGTGTACATCGCCTTGAAGCTCACTTTCTTCTGTTCATTTACATATCCCTTTCTTGGCGAGTATTCTACTGGTGTGGGAAGCTGTTCCGTGGGTGAGAGGATCTGTGAGGTGGTTTGCAGGGTCGCAGAGGGTTTTGGGGTGGGGGGTGGGGTTTAAGGGAAGGGGGAACGGGTAGGGTGTGGGTTAAGGAGATAGGGGGGACATGGAGGATACGGGGTGAGGGGGAGGAGGAATAGGGAGGGTATGGGATGAAGGGGGAAGGGGACTGGGGGGAAAGGTGGGAGGGGGGACATGATGGGAATGGGGATGGGTTGTCGGGGTCAGAATGGGGTGGGGGGGAGGGAGGGTTGGGTGGGGGCAGGTAGGGTGAGGGGAAGGAAGGGTTTCTATGCAGAGGGGTTGGTGGTGTTGCCCCCCCTCTGGTGTTGCTGGGATGCTGGTTTTGGGTTCCCCTCTTGTCTCTGGGACTGCTGTGTTGGGGGCTGTGATTTCCTGGTTTGCTCCTCTCTCCCTGCGCTTCCTCCTTGCCTCTGCTGCCCTGGCTCTCTCCTCCTTCGTCCTGTCCCTCTGCAGGAATACTTGTTTGTATCCCTCCACATGTTGGAGACGACTCTTCTTTTCTAGAATATCCTCCTTCGTGGTTTCGTTTGCAAACACCACCTTTACAAGTCGGTTTCTGTCCCTGTTGTACCAGCCCAACCTGAAAACCTTCTCAATGTTGTGTGCAGCCTCTTCCATCTGTAACCCCTTCAGTAGCCCATGTACTGCCTCTCTATCCTTGCCATTCCATTCTTGCCTGTTGGATCCTTCCTGTTCTTTGATGCCTACAACTACCACTGATCTCTTTCTCTCCAGCAGTTGAGTGGTGCACCTTGCTGCTTCCTGTGAGGTAGCAGCTTGCATGGCTACCTCCCTCACTGTGGCCATTGCTTCTGAGCTCTTTTTCAATATGTCCGCAAATGTGTCAGGTACAGAGGCATTTCCTTCCAATGTAACATTCCCACCTTCCCTTTGGATGATAATCTGATGCTCGGTCTCTTTATTTTTCGCTGTGAGAGATTTGATCTCCTCCCTTGCTGATGTCAGCTCACTTTGCAGGTTGTTAATTGTAATCCTCATTTCATTCATCTCCCTCCTGAATTCCTCCAGTACTTGGTGTAGCAATTCTGCGTTTGTTCGCCCTGGCTGCTTCCCATAACCCTGTTTCGGCCTCCTGCCATTTTGCCCCTTGTCAAGAGAGGTAGCAAGGGAGAGAGAGCAAGAGAGCAAAAGAGAGAACAGGAGAGACCCAGAGAGAGCGAACAAGAGAGAGAGAGAGAGAACAGGAAGAGAGAGAGAGCAAGAGAGAGAGAGCAAGAGAGCAGAAGAGAGAGAGCAGAGAGAGAGCAGAGAGAGAGAGAGAGAGAAGAGAGAGAGAGAGAGAGAGAGAGAGAGAGAGAGAGAGAGAGAGAGAGAGAGAGAGAGAGAGAGAGAGAGAGAGAGAGCGTGTGTTCCTTGGGATGGGGTTGAGAGGTGAGGTAAGGTCAGCTTACGGCAGGTAGAGTGAGGGAGGATTATGGGAGGTTTTTTATCCTTTTTCCACGAAATGTGTTAATCAGGGGCGCGTGTGTGTGGGGTGTGGGGTGCGTGTGCGCGTGCGTGCGTGCGTGCGTGAGTGTGTCCCTAGTTCCCGTAAGCGGTACTTCTACCCAATGAGCCACGCTGAGATTTTAAAGATATATAATATCCTGAACAAGAATTTGATACTATTTTACCTCACACTGTACACCTGATTAATTGACCAGAAAGGCGGGTACCTACCAGATTGTTTCCCGTTCACACAACTAGATGAGTGATGACATATGGTCGATGATGATGCTCCGTCGTCGGCTTCCACTAGGTGATTCACTAAGGTGTTCTTCTATCTACACAAAACTCTGGAGTCAGTCACTGTATCGTTGTGTTGCTGTTCACTAATTTACTGTATCACTGATCACAAACACCACCCAACAAACACAATCACCAGTTCCACGGCCACGGTGGGTCGACCCAGCTGCCGGTCAGGTCAGGTCGCCTTACGCTGTCCTCCACACTATGCACCCGTGATCCACTAGCTCCACTTTTGATTTCTTTGCACAATCGCTAGCGATATGACTATGCTATGTAGCACCCTGCTAGCTACACACTGCGAGAGGCCAAATACTATGATCTAGCCTCAATAATCCTTCAATGTCCCGTGAAATTGACGAATTTCCGTGGACCTCGCTAATCGCGTGTGTCTCCCACCGTCGCTATTGTGCTACTGTATCATACAGTACGATCATACAGGTGTATGCGTGGTCATAGCACAACCCCCAGCAGCATCTTCTCTATACAACCCCTAGCGGCATCTTCACCACACATCC
>WNGS01161015.1:0-22489 GCA_020271785.1 Procambarus virginalis | reverse complement strand
CCCTATGGTGACGGGCCCTCCAGCCTGGGTCACCCTATGGTGACGGGGCCCTCCAGCCTGGGTCACCCGCCCTATGGTGACGGGGCCCTCCAGCCTGGGTCACCCTATGGTGACGGGCCCTCCAGCCTGGGTCACCCCCTATGGTGACGGGGCCCTCCAGCCTGGGTCACCCCCCTATGGTGACGGGCCTCGCCTGGGTCACCCTATGGTGACGGGGCCCTCCAGCCTGGGTCACCCACCCTATGGTGACGGGGCCCTCCAGCCTGGGTCACCCTATGGTGACGGGGCCCTCCAGCCTGGGTCACCCTATGGTGACGGTGCCCTCCAGCCTGGGTCACCCGCCCTATGGTGACGGGGCCCTCCAGCCTGGGTCACCCTATGGTGACGGGGCCCTCCAGCCTGGGTCACCCGCCCTATGGTGACGGGGCCCTCCAGCCTGGGTCACCCCCCTATGGTGACGGGCCCTCCAGCCTGGGTCACCCGCCCTATGGTGACGGTGCCCTCCAGCCTGGGTCACCCACCCTATGGGACGGGGCCCTCCAGCCTGGGTCACCCGCCCTATGGTGACGGGCCCTCCAGCCTGGGTCACCCGCCCTATGGTGACGGGGCCCTCAGCCTGGGTCACCCGCCCTATGGTGACGGGGCCCTCCAGCCTGGGTCACCCGCCCTATGGTGACGGTGCCCTCCAGCCTGGGTCACCCGCCCTATGGTGACGGTGCCCTCCAGCCTGGGTCACCCGCCCTATGGTGACGGGGCCCTCCAGCCTGGGTCACCCGCCCTATGGTGACGGGCCCTCCAGCCTGGGTCACCCTATGGTGACGGTGCCCTCCAGCCTGGGTCACCCGCCCTATGGTGACGGGGCCCTCCAGCCTGGGTCACCCGCCCTATGGTGACGGGGCCCTCCAGCCTGGGTCACCCGCCCTATGGTGACGGGCCCTCCAGCCTGGGTCACCCCCCTATGGTGACGGGGCCCTCCAGCCTGGGTCACCCGCCCTATGGTGACGGTGCCCTCCAGCCTGGGTCACCCTATGGTGACGGGCCCTCCAGCCTGGGTCACCCGCCCTATGGTGACGGGGCCCTCCAGCCTGGGTCACCCGCCCTATGGTGACGGGGCCCTCCAGCCTGGGTCACCCGCCCTATGGTGACGGGGCCCTCCAGCCTGGGTCACCCACCCTATGGTGACGGGGCCCTCCAGCCTGGGTCACCCGCCCTATGGTGACGGCCCTCCAGCCTGGGTCACCCTATGGTGACGGTGCCCTCCAGCCTGGGTCACCCGCCCTATGGTGACGGTGCCCTCCAGCCTGGGTCACCCGCCCTATGGTGACGGGGCCCTCCAGCCTGGGTCACCCGCCCTATGGTGACGGTGCCCTCCAGCCTGGGTCACCCGCCCTATGGTGACGGTGCCCTCCAGCCTGGGTCACCCGCCCTATGGTGACGGTGCCCTCCAGCCTGGGTCACCCGCCCTATGGTGACGGGGCCCTCCAGCCTGGGTCACCCTATGGTGACGGTGCCCTCCAGCCTGGGTCACCCTATGGTGACGGGCCCTCCAGCCTGGGTCACCCGCCCTATGGTGACGGGCCCTCCAGCCTGGGTCACCCGCCCTATGGTGACGGGGCCCTCCAGCCTGGGTCACCCTATGGTGACGGGGCCCTCCAGCCTGGGTCACCCTATGGTGACGGTGCCCTCCAGCCTGGGTCACCCGCCCTATGGTGACGGGGCCCTCCAGCCTGGGTCACCCGCCCTATGGTGATGGGGCCCTCCAGCCTGGGTCACCCGCCCTATGGTGACGGAGCCCTCCAGCCTGGGTCACCCGCCCTATGGTGACGGGGCCCTCCAGCCTGGGTCACCCGCCCTATGGTGACGGGGCCCTCCAGCCTGGGTCACCCTATGGTGACGGTGCCCTCCAGCCTGGGTCACCCTATGGTGACGGGGCCCTCCAGCCTGGGTCACCCTATGGTGACGGGGCCCTCCAGCCTGGGTCACCCACCCTATGGTGACGGGGCCCTCCAGCCTGGGTCACCCGCCCTATGGTGACGGGGCCCTCCAGCCTGGGTCACCCGCCCTATGGTGACGGGGCCCTCCAGCCTGGGTCACCCTATGGTGATGGGGCCCTCCAGCCTGGGTCACCCTATGGTGATGGGGCCCTCCAGCCTGGGTCACCCTATGGTGATGGGGCCCTCCAGCCTGGGTCACCCGCCCTATGGTGTCGGGGCCCTCCAGCCTGGGTCACCCTATGGTGACGGGGCCCTCCAGCCTGGGTCACAATATGGTGATGGGGCCCTCCAGCCTGGGTCACCCGCCCTATGGTGTCGGGGCCCTCCAGCCTGGGTCACCCTATGGTGACGGGGCCCTCCAGCCTGGGTCACCCTATGGTGACGGGGCCCTCCAGCCTGGGTCACCCTATGGTGACGGGGCCCTCCAGCCTGTGTCACCCTATGGTGACGGGGGCCCTCCAGCCTGGGTCACACTGTGGTGACGGGGCCCTCCAGCCTTGGTCACCCGCCCTATGGTGACGGGGCCCTCCAGCCTGGGTCACCCACCCTATGGTGACGGGGCCCTCCAGCCTGGGTCACCCTATGGTGAAGGGCCCTCCAGCCTGGGTCACCCGCCCTATGGTGACGGGGCTCTCCAGCCTGGGTCACCCACCCTATGATGACGGGGCCCTCCAGCCTGAGTCACCCACCCTATGGTGACGGGGCCCTCCAGCCTGGGTCACCCGCCCTATGGTGACGGGGCCCTCCAGCCTGAGTCACCCACCCTATGGTGAAGGGCCCTCCAGCCTGGGTCACCCGCCCTATGGTGACGGGGCCCTCCAGCCTGGGTCACCCACCCTATGGTGACGGGGCCCTCCAGCCTGGGTCACCCACCCTATGGTGACGGGGCCCTCCAGCCTGAGTCACCCACCCTATGGTGAAGGGCCCTCCAGCCTGGGTCACCCTATGGTGACGGGGCCCTCCAGCCTGGGTCACCCGCCCTATGGTGACGGGGCCCTCCAGCCTGGGTCACCCGCCCTATGGTGACGGGGCCCTCCAGCCTGGGTCATCCGCCCTGACCTCGCCCCGGTCATGGGGTCTCACGGAGGGTAACGAGGGGTCACGGGGGTCATGGGGAGTAACGTGGGGTCACGGGGGTCATGGGGAGTAACGAGGTGTCACGGGGGTCACGAGGGGTCACATGGGGGTCACGGAGGGAACGAGAGGTCACGAGGGTCACATGGGGGTCACGGGGGGGAACGAGGGGTCACGGGAGGTCAAATGGGGGTCACGACGGGTCACGGGGGTTACACTGGCGCTGGTTAATGGTAGATGCCCCCCCCCCCCTGTGGTAACCACCCTCCTTAATCACCAAATTACTGGCCAACTGGAGGCGGTGATTCCGTCCCTTCCCACACGACAGTCAACACACAGTTGTGCAAGGTAATATGCGGCGAAAATGACTCTTGTTACACCTGATCGGCAGCGATTGGGCAACACCAGGTACACAGTGGTGTTACACCCACCTAGTAGACACTCCAGGTACACAGTGTGTTACACCCACCTAGTAGACACTCCAGGTACACAGTGGTGTTACACCCACCTAGTAGACACTCCAGGTACACAGTGTGTTACACCCACCTAGTAGACACTCCAGGTACACAGTGGTGTTACACCCACCTAGTAGACACTCCAGGTACACAGTGTGTTACACCCACCTAGTAGACACTCCAGGTACACAGTGGTGTTACACCCACCTAGTAGACACTCCAGGTACACAGTGTGTTACACCCACCTAGTAGACACTCCAGGTACACAGTGGTGTTACACCCACCTAGTAGACACTCCAGGTACACAGTGTGTTACACCCACCTAGTAGACACTCCAGGTACACAGTGTGTTACACCCACCTAGTAGACACTCCAGGTACACAGTGTGTTACACCCACCTAGTAGACACTCCAGGTACACAGTGGTGTTACACCCACCTAGTAGACACTCCAGGTACACAGTGTGTTACACCCACCTAGTAGACACTCCAGGTACACAGTGTGTTACACCCACCAAGTAGACACTCCAGGTACACAGTGGTGTTACACCCACCTAGTAGACACTCCAGGTAAACAGTGGTGTTACACCCACCTAGTAGACACTCCAGGTACACAGTGTGTTACACCCACCTAGTAGACACTCCAGGTACACAGTGGTGTTACACCCACCTAGTAGACACTCCAGGTACACAGTGTGTTACACCCACCTAGTAGACACTCCAGGTACACAGTGGTGTTACACCCACCTAGTAGACACTCCAGGTACACAGTGTGTTACACCCACCTAGTAGACACTCCAGGTACACAGTGTGTTACACCCACCTAGTAGACACTCCAGGTACACAGTGGTGTTACACCCACCTAGTAGACACTCCAGGTACACAGTGTGTTACACCCACCTAGTTGACACTCCAGGTACACAGTGTGTTACACCCACCTAGTTGACACTCCAGGTACACAGTGTGTTACACCCACCTAGTAGACACTCCAGGTACACAGTGTGTTACACCCACCTAGTAGACACTCCAGGTACACAGTGGTGTTACACCCACCTAGTAGACACTCCAGGTACACAGTGTGTTACACCCACCTAGTAGACACTCCAGGTACACAGTGTGTTACACCCACCTAGTAGACACTCCAGGTACACAGTGGTGTTACACCCACCTAGTAGACACTCCAGGTACACAGTGTGTTACACCCACCTAGTAGACACTCCAGGTACACAGTGTGTTACACCCACCTAGTAGACACTCCAGGTACACAGTGTGTTACACCCACCTAGTAGACACTCCAGGTACACAGTGTGTTACACCCACCTAGTAGACACTCCAGGTACACAGTGTGTTACACCCACCTAGTAGACACTCCAGGTACACAGTGTGTTACACCCACCTAGTAGACACTCCAGGTACACAGTGTGTTACACCCACCTAGTAGACACTCCAGGTACACAGTGTGTTACACCCACCTAGTAGACACTCCAGGTACACAGTGGTGTTACACCCACCTAGTAGACACTCCAGGTACACAGTGTGTTACACCCACCTAGTAGACACTCCAGGTACACAGTGTGTTACACCCACCTAGTAGACACTCCAGGTACACAGTGTGTTACACCCACCTAGTAGACACTCCAGGTACACAGTGTGTTACACCCACCTAGTAGACACTCCAGGTACACAGTGTGTTACACCCACCTAGTAGACACTCCAGGTACACAGTGTGTTACACCCACCTAGTAGACACTCCAGGTACACAGTGTGTTACACCCACCTAGTAGACACTCCAGGTACACAGTGTGTTACACCCACCTAGTAGACACTCCAGGTACACAGTGTGTTACACCCACCTAGTAGACACTCCAGGTACACAGTGTGTTACACCCACCTAGTAGACACTCCAGGTACACAGTGTGTTACACCCACCTAGTAGACACTCCAGGTACACAGTGTGTTACACCCACCTAGTAGACACTCCAGGTACACAGTGTGTTACACCCACCTAGTAGACACTCCAGGTACACAGTGTGTTACACCCACCTAGTAGACACTCCAGGTACACAGTGTGTTACACCCACCTAGTAGACACTCCAGGTACACAGTGTGTTACACCCACCTAGTAGACACTCCAGGTACACAGTGTGTTACACCCACCTAGTAGACACTCCAGGTACACAGTGTGTTACACCCACCTAGTAGACACTCCAGGTACACAGTGTGTTACACCCACCTAGTAGACACTCCAGGTACACAGTGTGTTACACCCACCTAGTAGACACTCCAGGTACACAGTGTGTTACACCCACCTAGTAGACACTCCAGGTACACAGTGTGTTACACCCACCTAGTAGACACTCCAGGTACACAGTGTGTTACACCCACCTAGTAGACACTCCAGGTACACAGTGTGTTACACCCACCTAGTAGACACTCCAGGTACACAGTGTGTTACACCCACCTAGTAGACACTCCAGGTACACAGTGTGTTACACCCACCTAGTAGACACTCCAGGTACACAGTGTGTTACACCCACCTAGTAGACACTCCAGGTACACAGTGTGTTACACCCACCTAGTAGACACTCCAGGTACACAGTGTGTTACACCCACCTAGTAGACACTCCAGGTACACAGTGTGTTACACCCACCTAGTAGACACTCCAGGTACACAGTGTGTTACACCCACCTAGTAGACACTCCAGGTACACAGTGTGTTACACCCACCTAGTAGACACTCCAGGTACACAGTGTGTTACACCCACCTAGTAGACACTCCAGGTACACAGTGTGTTACACCCACCTAGTAGACACTCCAGGTACACAGTGTGTTACACCCACCTAGTAGACACTCCAGGTACACAGTGTGTTACACCCACCTAGTAGACACTCCAGGTACACAGTGTGTTACACCCACCTAGTAGACACTCCAGGTACACAGTGTGTTACACCCACCTAGTAGACACTCCAGGTACACAGTGTGTTACACCCACCTAGTAGACACTCCAGGTACACAGTGTGTTACACCCACCTAGTAGACACTCCAGGTACACAGTGTGTTACACCCACCTAGTAGACACTCCAGGTACACAGTGTGTTACACCCACCTAGTAGACACTCCAGGTACACAGTGTGTTACACCCACCTAGTAGACACTCCAGGTACACAGTGTGTTACACCCACCTAGTAGACACTCCAGGTACACAGTGTGTTACACCCACCTAGTAGACACTCCAGGTACACAGTGTGTTACACCCACCTAGTAGACACTCCAGGTACACAGTGTGTTACACCCACCTAGTAGACACTCCAGGTACACAGTGTGTTACACCCACCTAGTAGACACTCCAGGTACACAGTGTGTTACACCCACCTAGTAGACACTCCAGGTACACAGTGTGTTACACCCACCTAGTAGACACTCCAGGTACACAGTGTGTTACACCCACCTAGTAGACACTCCAGGTACACAGTGTGTTACACCCACCTAGTAGACACTCCAGGTACACAGTGGTGTTACACCCACCTAGTAGACACTCCAGGTACACAGTGTGTTACACCCACCTAGTAGACACTCCAGGTACACAGTGTGTTACACCCACCTAGTAGACACTCCAGGTACACAGTGTGTTACACCCACCTAGTAGACACTCCAGGTACACAGTGTGTTACACCCACCTAGTAGACACTCCAGGTACACAGTGTGTTACACCCACCTAGTAGACACTCCAGGTACACAGTGTGTTACACCCACCTAGTAGACACTCCAGGTACACAGTGTGTTACACCCACCTAGTAGACACTCCAGGTACACAGTGTGTTACACCCACCTAGTAGACACTCCAGGTACACAGTGTGTTACACCCACCTAGTAGACACTCCAGGTACACAGTGTGTTACACCCACCTAGTAGACACTCCAGGTACACAGTGTGTTACACCCACCTAGTAGACACTCCAGGTACACAGTGTGTTACACCCACCTAGTAGACACTCCAGGTACACAGTGTGTTACACCCACCTAGTAGACACTCCAGGTACACAGTGTGTTACACCCACCTAGTAGACACTCCAGGTACACAGTGTGTTACACCCACCTAGTAGACACTCCAGGTACACAGTGGTGTTACACCCACCTAGTAGACACTCCAGGTACACAGTGTGTTACACCCACCTAGTAGACACTCCAGGTACACAGTGTGTTACACCCACCTAGTAGACACTCCAGGTACACAGTGTGTTACACCCACCTAGTAGACACTCCAGGTACACAGTGTGTTACACCCACCTAGTAGACACTCCAGGTACACAGTGTGTTACACCCACCTAGTAGACACTCCAGGTACACAGTGTGTTACACCCACCTAGTAGACACTCCAGGTACACAGGTGTTACACCCACCTAGTAGACACTCCAGGTACACAGTGGTGTTACACCCACCTAGTAGACACTCCAGGTACACAGTGTGTTACACCCACCTAGTAGACACTCCAGGTACACAGTGTGTTCAACCCACCTAGTAGACACTCCAGGTACACAGTGTGTTACACCACCTAGTAGACACTCCAGGTACACAGTGGGTTACACCCACCTAGTAGACACTCCAGGTACACAGTGTGTTACACCACCTAGTAGACACTCCAGGTACACAGTGTGTTACACCCACCTAGTAGACACTCCAGGTACACAGTGTGTTACACCCACCTAGTTAGACCTCCAGGTACACAGTGTTTACACCCACCTAGTAGACACTCCAGGTACACAGTGGTGTTACACCCACCTAGTAGACACTCCAGGTACACAGTGTGTTACACCCACCTAGTAGACACTCCAGGTACACAGTGGTGTTACACCCCACCTAGTAGACACCTCCAGGTACACAGTGTGTTACACCCACCTAGTAGACTCCAGGTACACAGTGTGTACACCCACCTAGTAGACACTCCAGGTACACAGTGTGTTACACCCACTAGTAGACACTCAGGTACACAGTGTGTTACACCACTAGTAGACCACTCCAGGTACACAGTGGTGTACACCCACCTAGTAGACACTCCAGGTACACAGTGTGTTACACCCACCTAGTTAGACACTCCAGGTACACGTGTGTTTACACCCACCTAGTAGACACTCCAGTACACAGTGTGTTACACCCACCTAGTAGACACTCCAGGTACACAGTGTGTTACACCCACCTAGTAGACACTCCAGGTACACAGTGTGTTACACCCACCTAGTAGACACTCCAGGTACACAGTGTGTTACACCCACCTAGTAGCACTCCAGGTACACAGTGTGTTACACCCACCTAGTAGACACTCCAGGTACACAGTGTGTTACACCCACCTAGTAGACACTCCAGGTACACAGTGTGTTACACCCACCCTAGTAGACACTCCAGGTACACAGTGTGTTACACCCACCTAGTAGACACTCCAGGTACACAGTNCGAGAATTTGTCACAGAATCTCAAAAGTTCTCTGACCTGTGGCTGGTTATTTCCCGGTCATTCCCTGCTATGATATTGTTGTTTGCCATTCTCCATCTAGACTCGGTAAATTGAAATCTCCAAGGAAGATAATTCTGGAGCTGGGTTTGCTAGGTCATCAAGTATGTTCTCTATTTTGTGCATCTGCTCTGTGAATTCCTCAACCGTTGTATCTGGCGGTTTATATATTAAAATAATAATTAGATTTAGTTTCTCTACCTTAATTCCAAGTACCTCTACCACCTCATTAGTTGAGTTTAGTAGTTCTGTGCATACCAGGTCCTCTTTAATATACAGACCTACTCCCCCATTTGACCTAGTTTTTCTATCACATCTGTATAAATTATAATTTTATAATTTGGATCATCACCAGGATCATCACCACACACCATGTAGGATGTGATCACCACCACACACCAAGCTGGGTGTGATCATCACCACACACTAGGCAGGGTGTGATCATCACCACACACCAGGCTGGGTGTGATCACCACCACACACCAGGCAGGGTGTGATCATCACCACACACCAGGCAGGATGTGATCATCACCACACACCAGGCAGGATGTGATCATCACCACACACCAGGCTGGGTGTGATCATCACCACACACCAGGCAGGGTGTGATCATCACCACACCAGGCAGGGTGTGATCATCACCACACACCAGGCAGGGTGTGATCATCACCACCACACCAGGCAGGGTGTGATCATCAACACACACCAGGCAAGGTGTGATCATCACCACACACCAGGCAGGGTGTGATCATCACCACACACCAGGCAAGGTGTGATCATCACCACACACCAGGCAGGGTGTGATCATCACCACACACCAGGCAGGGTGTGATCATCACCACACACCAGGCTGGGTGTGATCATCACCACACACCAGGAAGGGTGTGATCATCTCCACACACCAGGCAGGGTGTGATCATCACCACACACCAGGCAAGGTGTGATCATCACCACACACCAGGCAAGGTGTGATCATCACCACACACCTGGCTGGGTGTGATCATCACCACACACCAGGCAGGGTGTGATCATCACCACACACCAGGCAAGATGTGATCATCACCACAGCAGGCAGGGTGTGATCATCACCACACACCAGGCAGGGTGTGATCATCACCACACACCAGGCAGGGTGTGATCATCACCACACACCAGGCAGGGTGTGATCATCACCACACACCAGGCAAGGTGTGATCATCACCACACACCAGGCTGGGTGTGATCATCACCACACACCAGGGAGGGTGTGATCATCACCACACACCAGGCAAGATGTGATCATCACCACACCAGGCAGGGTGTGATCATCACCACACACCAGGCAGGGTGTGATCATCACCACACACCAGGTAGGATGTGATCACCACCACACACCAGGCTGGGTGTGATCATCACTACACACCAGGCTGGGTGTGATCATCACCACACACCAGGCTGGGTGTGATCATCACCACACACCAGGCAGGGTGTGATCATCACCACACACCAGGCAGGATGTGATCATCACCACACACCAGGCAGGATGTGATCATCACCACACACCAGGCAGGGTGTGATCATCACCACACACCAGGCAGGATGTGATAATCACCACACACCAGGCTGGGTGTGATCATCACCACACACCAGGCAGGGTGTGATCATCACCACACCAGGCAGGGTGTGATCATCACCACCACACCAGTCAGGGTGTGATCATCACCACACCAGGCAGGGTGTGATCATCACCACACACTAGGCAGGGTGTGATCACCACACACCAGGCAGGGTGTGATCATCACCACACACCAGGCAGGGTGTGATCATCACCTCACACCAGGCAGGGTGTGATCATCACCACACACTAGGCAGGGTGTGATCATCACCACACACCAGGCTGGGTGTGATCATCACCACACACCAGGCAGGGTGTAATCATCACCACACACCATGCAGGGTGTGATCATCACAACACACTAGGCAGGGTGTGATCATCACCACACACCAGGCAGGGTGTGATCATCACCACACACCAGGCAGGGTGTGATCATCACCACACACCAGGCAGGGTGTGATCATCACCACACCAGGCAAGGTGTGATCATCACCACACCAGGCAGGGTGTGATTATCACCACACGCCAGGCAAGGTGTGATCATCACCACACAGTAGGCAGGGTGTGATCATCACAACACACCAGGCAGGGTGTGATCATCACCACACACGAGGCAAAGTGTGATCATCACCACACACCAGGCAGGGTGTGATCATCACCACACAGCAGGCAAGCTGTGATCATCACCACACCAGGCCAGGGGTGATCATCACCACACACCAGGCAAAGTGTGTGCATCACCACACCAGGCAGGGTGTGATCATCACCATACACCAGGCAGGGTGTGATCATCACCATACACCAGGCAGGGTGTGATCATCAACGCACACCAGGCAGGGTGTGATCATCACCACACACCAGGCAGGGTGTGATCATCACCACACACCAGGAAGGATGTGATCATCACCACACACCAGGGTCACCCTATGGTGTCGGGGCCCTCCAGCCTGGGCCACCCGCCCTATGGTGACGGGGCCCTCCAGCCTGGGTCACCCTATGGTGACGGGGCCCTCCAGCCTGGGTCACCCGCCCTATGGTGACGGGGCCCTCCAGCCTGGGTCACCCACCCTATTGTGACGGGGCCCTCCAGCCTGGGTCACCCGCCCTATGGTGATGGGGCCCTCCAGCCTGGGTCACCCGCTCTATGGTGACGGGGCCCTCCAGCCTGGGTCACCTGCCCTATGATGACGGGGCCCTCCAGCCTGGGTCACCCGCCCTATCGTGACGGGGCCCTCCGGCCTGGGTCACCCTATGGTGATGGGGCCCTCCAGCCTGGGTCACCCGCCCTATGGTGACGGGGCCCTCCAGCCTGGGTCACCCGCCATATGGTGACGGGGCCCTCCAGCCTGGGTCACCCACCCTATGGAGACGGGGCCCTCCAGCCTGGGTCGCCCACCCTATGGTGACGGGCCCTCCAGCCTGGGTCACCCGCCCTATGGTGACGGGGCCCTTCAGCTTAGGTCACCCTATGGTGACGGGGCCCTCCAGCCTGGGTCACCCGCCCTATGGTGATGGGGCCCTCCAGCCTGGGTCACCCTATGGTGACGGGGCCCTCCAGCCTGGGTCACCCACCCTATGGTGACGGGCCCTCCAGCCTGGGTCACCCGCCCTCTGGTGACGGGGCCCTCCAGCTTGGGTCACCCTATGGTGACGGGGCCCTCCAGCCTGGGTCACCCGCCCTATGGTGACGGGGTCCTCCAGCCTGCGTCACCCGTCCAATGGTGATGGGGCCCTCCAGCCTGGGTCACCCGCCCTATGGTGATGGGGCCCTCCAGCCTGGGTCACCCTATGGTGACGGGGCCCTCCAGCCTGGGTCACCCACCCTATGGTGACGGGGCCCTCCAGCCTGGGTCACCCTATGGTGACGGGGCCCTCAAGCCTGGGTCACCCGCCCTATGGTGATGGGGCCCTCCAGCCTGGGTCACCCACCCTATGGTGACGGGCCCTCCAGCCTGAGTCACCCTATGGTGACGGGGCCCTCCAGCCTGGGTCACCCTATGCTGACGGGGCCCTCCAGCCTGGGTCACCCACCCTATGGTGACGGGCCCTCCAGCCTGGGTCACCCGCCCTATGGTGACGGGGCGCTCCAGCTTGGGTCACCCTATGGTGACGGGGCCCTCCAGCCTGGGTCACTCGCCCTATGGTGACGGGGCCCTCCAGCCTGGGTCACCCGTCCAATGGTGATGGGGCCCTCCAGCCTGGGTCACCCGCCCTATGGTGATGGGGCCCTCCAGCCTGGGTCACCCTATGGTGACGGGGCCCTCCAGCCTGGGTCACCCGCCCTATGGTGACGGGGCCATCCAGCCTGGGTCACCCTATGGTCATGGGGCCCTCCAGCCTGGGTCACCCTGTGGTGTTGGGGCCCTGCAGCCTGGGTCACCCGCCCTATGGTGATTGGGCCCACCAGCCTGGGTCACCCGCCCTATGGTGATTGGGCCCACCAGCCTGGGTCACCCGCCCTATGGTGACGGGGCCCTCCAGCCTGAGTCACCCTATGGTGACGGGGCCCTCCCGCCTGGGTCACCCTATGGTGACGGGGCCCTCCAGCCTGGGTCACCCTATGGTGACGGTGCCCTCCAGCCTGGGTCACCCTATGGTGACGGGGCCCTCCAGCCTGGGTCACCCTGTGGTGTTGGGGCCCTTCAGCCTGGGTCACCCTATGGTGACGGGGCCATCCAGCTTGGGTCACCCGCCCTATGGTGCTGGGGCCCTCCAGCCTGGGTCACCCTATGGTGATGGGGCCCTCCAGCCTGGGTCACCCTATGGTGATGGGGCCCTCCAGCCTGGGTCACCCGCCCTATGGTGACGGGGCCCTCCAGCCTGGGTCACCCTCCCTATGGTGAAGGGGCCCTTCAGCCTGGGTCACCCGCCCTATGGTGAGGGTGCCCTCCAGCCTGGGTCACCCTGTGGTGACGGGGCCCTCCAGCCTGGGTCACCCTATGGTGACGGGGCCCTCCAGCCTGGGTCACCCACCCTATGGTGACGGGGAACTCCAGCCTGGGTCACCCACCCTATGGTGACGGGGCCCTCCAGCCTGGGTCACCCGCCCTATGGTACGGGACACTCCAGCTTGGGTCACCGCCCTATGGTGACGGGGCCCTCCAGCCTGAGTCACCCGCCCTATGGTGACAGGGCCCTCCAGCTTGGATCACCCGCCCTATGGTGACGGGGCCCTCCAGCCTGGGTCACCCTATGGTGACGGGGCCCTCCAGCCTGGGTCACCCTATGGTGACGTGGCCATCCAGCCTGGGTCACCCGCCCTATGGTGGCGGGGCCCTCCAGCCTGGGTCACCCGCCCTATGGTGACGGGGCCCTCCAGCCTGGGTCACCCTATGGTGACGGAGCCATCCAGCCTGGGTCACCCGCCTTATGGTGACGGGGCCCTCCAGCCTGGGTCACCTGCCCTATGGTGACGGGGCCCTCCAGCCTGGGTCACCCTATGGTGATGGGGCCCTCCAGCCTGGGTCACCCGCCCTATGGTGATGGGGCCCTCCAGCCTGGGTCACCCTATGGTGACAGGGCCCTCCAGCTTGGGTCACCCGCCCTATGGTGACGGGGCCCCCCAGTCTGGGTCACCCTATGGTGACGGGGCCCTCCAGCCTGGGTCACCCGCCCTATGGTGACGGGGACCTCCAGCCTGGGTCACCCTATGGTGACGGGGCCCTCCAGCCTGGGTCACCCTATGGTGACGGTGCCATCCAGCCTGGGTCACCCGCCCTATGGTGACGGGGCCCTCCAGCCTGGGTCACCCGCCCTATGGTGACGGGGCCCTCCAGCCTGGGTCACCCTATGGTGACGGGGCCATCCAGCCTGGGTCACCCGCCCTATGGTGACGGGGCCCTCCCGCCTGGGTCACCCGCCCTATGGTGATGGGCCCTCCAGCCTGGGTCACCCTATGGTGACGGGGCCATCCAGCTTTGGTCACCCGCCCTATGGTGACGGGGCCCTCCAGCCTGGGTCACCCGCCCTATGGTGACGGGGCCCTCCAGCCTGGGTCACCCTATGGTGATGGGGCCCTCCAGCCTGGGTCACCCGCCCTATGGTGACGGGGCCCTCCAGCCTGGGTCACCCTATGGTGACGGTGCCCTCCAGCCTGGGTCACCCTATGGTGACGGGGCCCTCCAGCCTGGGTCACACTATGGTGACGGGGCCCTCCAGCCTGTGTCACCCGCCCTATGGTGACGGGGCCCTCCAGCCTGGGTCACCCTATGGTGAAGGGCCCTCCAGCCTGGGTCACCCGCCCTATGGTGACGGGGCCCTCCAGCCTTGGTCACCCACCCTATGGTGACGGGGCCCTCCAGCCTGGGTCACCCTATGGTGACGGTGCCCTCCAGCCTGGGTCACCCACCCTATGGTGACGGGGCCCTCCAGCCTGGGTCACCCTATGGTGACGGTGCCCTCCTGCCTGGGTCACCCGCCCTATGGTGACGGTGCCCTCCAGCCTGGGTCACCCGCCCTATGGTGACGGGGCCCTCCAGCCTGGGTCACCCTATGGTGACGGTGCCCTCCAGCCTGGGTCACCCGCCTTATGGTGACGGTGCCCTCCAGCCTGGGTCACCCGCCCTATGGTGACGGGGCCCTCCAGCCTGGGTCACCCACCCTATGGTGACGGGGCCCTCCAGCCTGGGTCACCCTATGGTGACGGTGCCCTCCAGCCTGGGTCACCCGCCCTATGGTGACGGGGCCCTCCAGCCTGGGTCACCCACCCTATGGTGACGGTGCCCTCCAGCCTGGGTCACCCGCCCTATGGTGACGGTGCCCTCCAGCCTGGGTCACCCGCCCTATGGTGACGGGGCCCTCCAGCCTGGGTCACCCTATGGTGACGGTGCCCTCCAGCCTGGGTCACCCGCCCTATGGTGACGGTACCCTCCAGTCTGGGTCACCCGCCCTATGGTGACGGGGCCCTTCAGCCTGGGTCACCCTATGGTGACGGTGCCCTCCAGCCTGGGTCACCCGCCCTATGGTGACGGGGCCCTCCAGCCTGGGTCACCCGCCCTATGGTGACGGTGCCCTCCAGCCTGGGTCACCCGCCCTATGGTGACGGTGCCCTCCAGCCTGGGTCACCCGCCCTATGGTGACGGTGCCCTCCAGCCTGGGTCACCCGCCCTATGGTGACGGTGCCCTCCAGCCTGGGTCACCCGCCCTATGGTGACGGTGCCCTCCAGCCTGGGTCACTCGCCCTATGGTGACGGGGCCCTCCAGCCTGGGTCACCCGCCCAATGGTGACGGTGCCCTCCAGCCTGGGTCACCCGCCCTATGGTGACGGTGCCCTCCAGCTTGGGTCACCCGCCCTATGGTGACGGTGCCCTCCAGCCTGGGTCACCCGCCCAATGGTGACGGTGCCCTCCAGCCTGGGTCACCCGCCCTATGGTGACGGGGCCCTCCAGCCTGGGTCACCCACCCTATGGTGACGGGGCCCTCCAGCCTGGGTCACCCGCCCTATGGTGACGGTGCCCTCCAGCCTGGGTCACCCGCCCTATGGTGACGGTGCCCTCCAGCCTGGGTCACCCGCCCTATGGTGACGGGGCCCTCCAGCCTGGGTCACCCTATGGTGATGGGGCCCTCCAGCCTGGGTCACCCGCCCTATGGTGACGGTGCCCTCCAGCCTGGGTCACCCGCCCTATGGTGACGGGGCCCTCCAGCCTGGGTCACCCACCCTATGGTGACGGGGCCCTCCAGCCTGGGTCACCCGCCCTATGGTGACGGTGCCCTCCAGCCTGGGTCACCCGCCCTATGGTGACGGGGCCCTCCAGCCTGGGTCACCCTATGGTGACGGTGCCCTCCAGCCTGGGTCACCCGCCCTATGGTGACGGTACCCTCCAGTCTGGGTCACCCGCCCTATGGCAACGGGGCCCTCCAGCCTGGGTCACCCTATGGTGACGGTGCCCTCCAGCCTGGGACACCCGCCCTATGGTGACGGGGCCCTCCAGCCTGGGTCACCCGCCCTATGGTGACGGTGCCCTCCAGCCTGGGTCACCCGCCCTATGGTGACGGTGCCCTCCAGCCTGGGTCACCCGCCCTATGGTGACGGTGCCCTCCAGCCTGGGTCACCCGCCCTATGGTGACGGTGCCCTCCAGCCTGGGTAACCCGCCCTATGGTGACGGTGCCCTCCAGCCTGGGTCACTCGCCCTATGGTGACGGGGCCCTCCAGCCTGGGTCACCCGCCCAATGGTGACGGTGCCCTCCAGCCTGGGTCACCCGCCCTATGGTGACGGTGCCCTCCAGCCTGGGTCACCCGCCCTATGGTGACGGTGCCCTCCAGCCTGGGTCACCCGCCCTATGGTGACGGTGCCCTCCAGCCTGGGTCACCCGCCCTATGGTGACGGGGCCCTCCAGCCTGGGTCACCCGCCCTATGGTGACGGGGCCCTCCAGCCTGGGTCACCCGCCCTATGGTGACGGTGCCCTCCAGCCTGGGTCACCCGCCCTATGGTGACGGTGCCCTCCAGCCTGGGTCACCCGCCCTATGGTGACGGGGCCCTCCAGCCTGGGTCACCCTATGGTGATGGGGCCCTCCAGCCTGGGTCACCCGCCCTATGGTGACGGTGCCCTCCAGCCTGGGTCACCCGCCCTATGGTGACGGTGCCCTCCAGCCTGGGTCACCCGCCCTATGGTGACGGTGCCCTCCAGCCTGGGTCACCCGCCCTATGGTGACGGGGCCCTCCAGCCTGGGTCACCCTATGGTGATGGGGCCCTCCAGCCTGGGTCACCCGCCCTATGGTGACGGGGCCCTCCAGCCTGGGTCACCCGCCCTATGGTGACGGTGCCCTCCAGCCTGGGTCACCCACCCTATGGTGACGGGGCCCTCCAGCCTGGGTCACCCGCCCTATGGTGACGGTGCCCTCCAGCCTGGGTCACCCGCCCTATGGTGACGGGGCCCTCCAGCCTGGGTCACCCTATGGTGACGGTGCCCTCCAGCCTGGGTCACCCGCCCTGACCTCGCCCCGGTCATGGGGTCTCACAGAGGGTAACGAGGGGTCACGGGGGTCATGGGGTCTCACGGAGGGTAACGAGGGGTCATGGGGAGTAACGAGGGGTCACGGGGGTCATGGGGAGTAACGAGGGGTCACGGGGGTCATGGGGAGTAACGAGGGTCACGGGGTCATGGGGAGTAACGAGGGTCACGGGGGTCATGGGGAGTAACGAGGGGTCACGGGGGTCATGGGGAGTAACGTGGGGTCACGGGGGTCATGGGGAGTAACGTGGGGTCACGGGGGTCATGGGGAGTAACGAGGGGTCACGAGGGTCATGGGGAGTAACGTGGGGTCACGGGGGTCATGGGGAGTAACGTGGGGTCACGGGGGTCATGGGGAGTAACGTGGGGTCACGGGGGTCATGGGGAGTAACGTGGGGTCACGGGGGTCATGGGGAGTAACGAGGGGTCACGGGGGTCATGGGGAGTAACGAGGGGTCACGGGGGTCATGGGGAGTAACGAGGGGTCACGGGGGTCATGGGGAGTAACGTGGGGTCACGGGGGTCATGGGGAGTAACGTGGGGTCACGGGGGTCATGGGGAGTAACGAGGGGTCACGGGGGTCATGGGGAGTAACGTGGGGTCACGGGGGTCATGGGGAGTAACGAGGGGTCACGGGGGTCATGGGGAGTAACGTGGGGTCACGGGGGTCATGGGGGGTTACGGGGGTAACGAGGGGTCACGGGGGTCATGGGGAGTAACGTTGGGTCACGGGGGTCATGGGGAGTAACGAGGGGTCACGGGGGTCATGGGGAGTAACGTGGGGTCACGGGGGTCATGGGGAGTAACGTGGGGTCACGGGGGTCATGGGGGGTTACGGGGGTAACGAGGTGTCACGGGGGTCATGGGGAGTAACGTGGGGTCACGGGGGTCATGGGGAGTAACGAGGGGTCACGGGGGTCATGGGGAGTAACGTGGGGTCATGGGGGTCATGGGGGGTTACGGGGGTAACGAGGGGTCACGGGGGTCATGGGGAGTAACGTGGGGTCACGGGGGTCATGGGGAGTAACGTGGGGTCACGGGGGTCATGGGGAGTAACGTGGGGTCACGGGGGTCATGGGGGGTCATGGGGAGTAACGAGGGGTCACGGGGGTCATGGGGAGTAACGTGGGGTCACGGGGGTCATGGGGGGTTACGGGGGTAACGAGGGGTCACGGGGGTCATGGGGAGTAACGTGGGGTCACGGGGGTCATGGGGAGTAACGTGGGGTCACGGGGGTCATTGGAGTAACGTGGGGTCACGGGGGTCATGAGGGGTTACGGGGGTAACGAGGGGTCAGGCGGTAACGAGGTGTCACGGGGGTCACGAGGGGTCACATGGGGGTCACGGGGGAACGAGAGGACACGAGGGTCACATGGGGGTCACGGGGGTCACGAGGGGTCACATGGGGGTCACGGGGGGAACGAGAGGTCACGAGGGTCACATGGGGGTCACGGGGGGAACGAGAGGTCACGAGGGTCACATGGGGGTCACGGGGGAACGAGAGGTCACGAGGGTCACATGGGGGTCACGGGGGGAACGAGAGGTCACGAGGGTCACATGGGGTCACGGGGGGAACGAGAGGTCACGAGGGTCACATGGGGGTCACGGGGGGAACGAGAGGTCACGAGGGTCACATGGGGGTCACGGGGGGAACGAGAGGTCACGAGGGTCACATGGGGTCACGGGGGGAACGAGAGGACACGAGGGTCACATGGGGGTCACGGGGGGGAACGAGGGGTCACGGGAGGTCAAATGGGGTTCACGACGGGTCACGGGGGTTACACTGGCGCTGGTTAATGGTAGATGCCCCCCCCCTGTGGTAATCAACCTCCTTAATCACCAAATTACTGGCCAACTGGAGGCGGTGATTCCGTCCCTTCCCACACGACAGTCAACACACAGTTGTGCAAGGTAATATGCGGCGAAAATGACTCTTGTTACACCTGATCGGCAGCGATTGGGCAACACCAGGTACACAGTGGTGTTACACCCACCTAGTAGACACTCCAGGTACACAGTGGTGTTACACCCACCTAGTAGACACTCCAGGTACACAGTGGTGTTACACCCACCTAGTAGACACTCCAGGTACACAGTGTGTACACCCACCTAGTAGACACTCCAGGTACACAGTGTGTTACACCCACCTAGTAGACACTCCAGGTACACAGTGTGTTACACCCACCTAGTAGACACTCCAGGTACACAGTGTGTTACACCCACCTAGTAGACACTCCAGGTACACAGTGTGTTACACCCACCTAGTAGACACTCCAGGTACACAGTGTGTTACACCCACCTAGTAGACACTCCAGGTACACAGTGTGTTACACCCATAGTAGACACTCCAGGTACACAGTGTGTTACACCCACCTAGTAGACACTCCAGGTACACAGTGTGTTACACCCACCTAGTAGACACTCCAGGTACACAGTGTGTTACACCCACCTAGTAGACACTCCAGGTACACAGTGTGTTACACCCACCTAGTAGACATCCAGGTACACAGTGTGTTACACCCACCCTAGTAGACACTCCAGGTACACAGTGGTTACACCCACCTAGTAGACACTCCAGGTACACAGTGTGTTACACCCACCTAGTAGACACTCCAGGTACACAGTGTGTTACACCCACCTAGTAGACACTCCAGGTACACAGTGTGTTACACCACCTAGTAGACACTCCAGGTACACAGTGGTGTTACACCCACCTAGTAGACACTCCAGGTACACAGTGTGTTACACCCACCTAGTAGACACTCCAGGTACACAGGTGTTACACCCACCTAGTAGACACTCCAGGTACACAGTGTGTGTTACACCCACCTAGTAGACACTCCAGGTACACAGTGGGTTACACCCATAGTAGCACTCCAGGTACACAGTGGGGTTACACCCACCTAGTAGACACTCCAGGTACACAGTGGTGTTACACCCACCTAGTAGACACTCCAGGTACACAGTGTGTTACACCCACCTAGTAGACACTCCAGGTACACAGTGGTGTTACCCCACCTAGTAGACACTCCAGGTACACAGTGTGTTACACCCACCTAGTAGACACTCCAGGTACACAGTGTGTTTACACCCACCTAGTAGACACTCCAGGTACACAGTGTGTTACACCCACCTAGTAGACACTCCAGGTACACAGTGTGTTACACCCACCTAGTAGACACTCCAGGTACACAGTGGTGTTACACCCCCTAGTTGACACTCCAGGTACACAGTGTGTACACCCACCTAGTATAGACACTCCAGGTACACAGTGTGTTACACCCACCTAGTAGACACTCCAGGTACACAGTTGTGTTACACCCACCTAGTAGACACTCCAGGTACACAGTGTGTTACACCCACCTAGTAGACACTCCAGGTACACAGTGGTGTTACACCCACCTAGTAGACACTCCAGGTACACAGTGTGTTACACCACCTAGTAGACACTCCAGGTACACAGTGTGTTACACCCACCTAGTAGACACTCCAGGTACACAGTGGTGTTACACCCACCTAGTAGACACTCCAG
Organism: Procambarus virginalis; assembly: GCA_020271785.1. Taxonomy (NCBI): domain Eukaryota; kingdom Metazoa; phylum Arthropoda; class Malacostraca; order Decapoda; family Cambaridae; genus Procambarus; species Procambarus virginalis. The sequence goes on along the minus strand of WNGS01161015.1, from coordinate 1,383 downwards.
GTACACAGTGGTGTTACACCCACCTAGTAGACACTCCAGGTACACAGTGTGTTACACCCACCTAGTAGACACTCCAGGTACACAGTGTGTTACACCCACCTAGTAGACACTCCAGTACACAGTGTGTTACACCCACCTAGTAGACACTCCAGGTACACAGTGTGTTACACCCACCTAGTAGNACACACCAGGCAGGTGTGATCATCACCACACACCAGGCAAGGTGTGATCATCACCACACACCTGGCTGGGTGTGATCATCACCACACACCAGCAGGGTGTGATCATCACCACACGCCAGGCAAGGTGTGATCATCACCACACAATAGGCAGGATGTGATCATCACCACACACCAGGCAGGGTGTGATCATCACCACACACCAGGCAGGGTGTGATCATCACCACACACCAGGCAAGGTGTGATCATCACCACACCAGGCCAGGGGTGATCATCACCACACACCAGGCAAGGTGTGTGCATCACCACACCAGGCAGGGTGTGATCATCACCACACACCAGGCAGGGTGTGATCATCACCACACACCAGGCAGGGTGTGATCATCACCACACACCAGGCAGGGTGTGATCACCACCACACCAGGCAGGGTGTGATCATCACCACACACCAGGCAGGGTGTGATCATCACCACACACCAGGCAGGGTGTGATCATCACCACACACCAGGCAGGGTGTGATCATCACCACACACCAGGCAGGGTGTGATCATCACCACACCAGGCAGGGTGTGATCATCACCACACACCAGGCAGGGTGTGATCATCACCACACACCAGGAAGGATGTGATCATCACCACACACCAGGCAGGGTGTGATCATCACCACACACCAGGCTGGGTGTGATCATCACCACACACCAGGCAGGGTGTGATCATCACCACACACCAGGCTGGGTGTGATCATCACCACACACCAGGCAGGGTGTGATCATCACCACACACCAGGCTGGGTGTGATCATCACCACACACTAGGCAGGGTGTGATCATCACCACACACCAGGTAGGGTGTGATCATCACCACACACCAGGCAGGGTGTGATCATCACCACACACCAGGCTGGGTGCGATCATCACCACAAACCAGGCTGGGTGTGATCATCACCACACACCAGGCAAGGATTTATCATCACCACACACCAGGCTGGGTGTGATCATCACCACACACCAGGCAGGGTGTGATCATTACCACACACCAGGCTGGGTGTGATCATCACCACACACCACGCAAGGTGTGATCATCACCACACACCAGGCAAGGTGTGATCATCACGACATCACCACAGATGGGGCCCTCCAGCCTGGGTCACCCGCACTATGGTGACGGGGCCCTCCAGGCTGGGTCACCCACCCTATGGTGACGGG
>WNGS01161013.1:2161-15614 GCA_020271785.1 Procambarus virginalis | reverse complement strand
CCTGTGATGCACCGTGGCACTGTCCTGTGATGCACCATGGCACTGTCTTGTAATGCACCGTGGCACTGTCCTGTGATGCACCGAGGGACTGTCCTGTGGTGCACCGAGGGACTGTCCTATGATGCACCGAGGCACTGTCCTATGATGCACCGAGGCACAGTCCTGTGATGCACCGTGGGACTGTCCTGTGATGCACCGAGGGACTGTCCTGTGATGCACCGAGGCACTGTCCTGTGATGCACCGAGGCACTGTCCTATGATGCACCGAGGGACTGTCCTGTGATGCACCGAGGGACTGTCCTGTGATGCACCGTGGACTGTCCTGCGATGCACCGAGCGACTGTCCTGTGATGCAATAAGGGACTGTCCTATGATGCACCGAGGGACTGTCCTGTGATGCACCGAGGGACTGTCCTGTGATGCACCGAGGCACTGTCCTATGATGCACCGAGGGACTGTCCTATGATGCACCGAGGGACTGTCCTGTGATGCACCGAGGCACTGTCCTGTGATGCACCGAGGGACTGTCCTGTGATGCACCGAGGGACTGTCCTATGATGCACCGAGGGACTGTCCTGTGATGCACCGAGGGACTGTCCTGTGATGCACCGAGGGACTGTCCTGTGATGCACTGAGGGACTGTCCTGTGATGCACCGTGGGACTGTCCTGCGATGCACCGAGCGACTATCCTGTGATGCAATAAGGGACTGTCCTATGATGCACCGAGGGACTGTCCTGTGATGCACCGAGGGACTGTCCTGTGATGCACCGTGGCACTGTCCTGTGATGCACCATGGCACTGTCTTGCGATGCACCTAGGGACTATCCTGTGATGCACCTAGGCACAGTCCTGTGATGCACCGAGGCACTGTCCTATAATGAACCGTGGGACTGTCCTCTGATGCACCAAGGGACTGTCCTGTGATGCACCGAGGGACTATCCTGTGATGCACCGAGGGACTGTCCTGTGATGCACCGAGGGACTGTCCTGTGATGCACCGTGGCACTGACCTGTGAAGCACCGTGGGACAGTCCTGTGATGCACCGTGGCACTGTTCTGTGATGCACCGAGGCACTGTCCTGTGACGCACTGAGGCACTGTCCTGTGATGCATCGAGGCACTGTCCTATGATGCACCGAGGCACTGTCCTGTGATGCACCGAGGGACTGTCCTGTGATGCACCGTGGGACTGTCCTATGATGCACCGAGTGACTGTCTTGTGATGCACCGAGGCACTGTCCTGTGATGCACCGAGGGACTGTCTTGTGATGCACCAAGGCACTGTCTTATGATGCACCGAGGCACTGTCCTATGATGCACCGAGGGACTGTCCCGTGATGCACCGAGGCACTGTCTTATGATGCACCGAGGCACTGTCCTATGATGCACCGAGGGACTGTCCTGTGATGCACCGAGGGACTGTCTTATGATGCAACGAGGCACTGTCCTATGATACACCGAGGCACAGTCCTGTTATTCACCGAGACACTGTCCTATGATGCACCGAGGCACAGTCCTGTGATGCACCGAGGGACTGTCCTGTGATGCACCGAGGCACTGTCCTATGATGCACCGAGGCACAGTCCTGTGATGCACCGACGCACTGTCCTATGATGCACCGAGGGACTGTCCTGTGATGCACCGAGGCACTGTCCTATGATGCACCGAGGGACTGTCCTGTGATGCACCGAGTGACTGTCCTGTGATGCACTGAGGGACTGTTCTGTGATGCAGCGAGGGACTGTCCTGTGATGCACTGAGGGACTGTCCTATGATGCACCGAGGGACTGTCCTGTGATGCACCGTGGGACTGTCCTGTGATGCACCGAGTGACTGTCCTGTGATGCACTGTGGCACTGTCTTGCGATGCACCTAGTGACTGTCCTGTGATGCACCGAGGGACTGTCCTCTGATACACTGAGGGGCTGTCCTGTGATACACCGAGGGACTGTCCTGTGATGCACCGTGACACTGTCCTGTGATGCACCGTGGGACAGTCCTGTGATGCACCGTGGCACTGTCCTGTGATGCACCGAGGCACTGTCCTTCGATGCACCGTCCTATGATGCACCGAGGCACTGTCCTGTGATGCACCGAGGGACTGTCCTGTGATGCACCGAGGGACTGTCCTGTGATGCACCGAGGCACTGTCCTATGATGCACCGAGGCACTGTCCTATGATGCAACGTGGCACTGACCTGTGATGCACCGAGGGACTGTCCTGTGATGCATCATCGGACTGTCTTGTGATGCACCGAGGCACTGTCCTGTGATGCACCGAGGCACTGTCCTTTGATGCACCGAGGGACTGCCCTATGATGCACCAAGGCACTGTCCTATGATGCACCGAGGGATTGTCCTGTGATGCACCGAGGCACTGTCCTACGATGCACCGAGGGACTGTCCTATGATGCACCGAGGCACTGTCCTATGATGCACCGAGGGACTGTCCTGTGATGCACCGAGGGACTGTCCTATGATGCACCGAGTGACTGTCATGTGATGCACCGAGCCACTGTCCTATGATGCACCGAGGGACTGTCCTGTGGTGCACCAAGGGACTGTCCTATGATGCACCATGGGACTGTCCTATGATGCACCGAGGGACTGTCCTGTGGTGCACCGAGTAATTGTCCTGTTATGCACCGAGGCACAGTCCTGTGATGCACCGTGGGACTGTCCTGTGATGCACCGAGGGACTGTCCTGTGATGCACCGAGGGACTGTCCTGTGATGCACCGTGGCACTGTCCTGTGATGCACCATGGCACTGTCTTGTAATGCACCGTGGCACTGTCCTGTGATGCACCGAGGGGACTGTCCTGTGGTGCACCGAGGGACTGTCCTGTGATGCACTGAGGGACTGTCCTGTGATGCACCGTGGGACTGTCCTGCTATGCACCGAGCGACTATCCTGTGATGCAATAAGGGACTGTCCTATTATGCACCGAGGGACTGTCCTGTGATGCACCGTGGCACTGTCCTGTGATGCACCATGGCACTGTCTTGCGATGCACCTAGGGACTATCCTGTGATGCACCTAGGCACAGTCCTGTGATGCACCGAGGCACTGTCCTATAATGAACCGTGGGACTGTCCTCTGATGCACCAAGGGACTGTCCTGTGATACACCGAGGGACTATCCTGTGATGCACCGAGCAACTGTCCTGTGATGCACCGAGTGACTGTCCTGTGATGCACCGTGGCACTGTCCTGTGATGCACCGTGGCACTGACCTGTGAAGCACCGTGGGACAGTCCTGTGATGCGCCGTGGCACTGTCCTGTGACTCACTGAGGCACTGTCCTGTGATGCACCATTGGACTGTCCTGTGATGCACCGAGGCACTGTCCTGTGATGCATCGAGGCACTGTCCTATGATGCACCAAGGCACTGTCCTGTGATGCACCGAGGGACTGTCCTGTGATGCACCGTGGGACTGTCCTATGATGCACCGAGTGACTGTCTTGTGATGCACCGAGGCACTGTCCTGTGATGCACCGATGGACTGTCTTGTGATGCACCAAGGGACTGTCTTATGATGCACCGAGGCACTGTCCTATGATGCACCGAGGGACTGTCCCGTGATGCACCGAGGCACTGTCTTATGATGCACCGAGGCAATGTCCTATGATGCACCGAGGGACTGTCCTCTGATGCACCGAGGGACTGTCTTATGATGCACCGAGGCACTGTCCTATGATACACCGAGGCACAGTCCTGTTATTCATCGAGACACTGTCCTATGATGCACCGAGGCACAGTCCTGTGATGCACCGAGGGACTGTCTTATGATGCACCGAGGCACTGTCCTGTGATGCACCGAGACACTGTCCTTTGATGCACCGAGGGACTGTCCTATGATGCACCGAGGCACTGTCCTATGATGCACCGAGGGACTGTCCTATGATGCAACGAGGCACTGTCCTACGATGCACCGAGGGACTGTCCTATGATGCACCGAGGCACTGTCCTATGATGCACCGAGGGACTGTCCTGTGATGCACCGAGGGACTGTCCTGTGATGCACCGAGGGACTGTCCTGTGATGCACTGAGGGACTGTCCTGTGATGCACCGTGGGACTGCCCTGCGATGCACCGAGCGACTGTCCTGTGATGCAATAGGGACTGTCCTATGATGCACCGAGGCACTGTCCTATGATGCACCGAGGGACTGTCCTGTGATGCACCGAGGGACTGTCCTATGATGCACCGAGTGACTGTCATGTGATGCACCGAGCCACTGTCCTATGATGCACCGAGGGACTGTCCTGTGGTGCACCAAGGGACTGTCCTATGATGCACCATGGGACTGTCCTATGATGCACCGAGGGACTGTCCTGTGGTGCACCGAGTAATTGTCCTGTTATGCACCGAGGCACAGTCCTGTGATGCACCGTGGGACTGTCCTGTGATGCACCGAGGGACTGTCCTGTGATGCACCGAGGGACTGTCCTGTGATGCACCGTGGCACTGTCCTGTGATGCACCATGGTACTGTCTTGTAATGCACCGTGGCACTGTCCTGTGACGCACCATGGCACTGTCTTGTAATGCACCGTGGCACTGTCCTGTGATGCACCGAGGGACTGTCCTGTGGTGCACCGAGGGACTGTCCTGTGATGCACTGAGGGACTGTCCTGTGATGCACCGTGGGACTGTCCTGCTATGCACCGAGCGACTATCCTGTGATGCAATAAGGGACTGTCCTATGATGCACCGAGGGACTGTCCTATGATGCACCGAGGGACTGTCCTGTGATGCACCGTGGCACTGTCCTGTGATGCACCATGGCACTGTCTTGCGATGCACCTAGGGACTATCCTGTGATGCACCTAGGCACAGTCCTGTGATGCACCGAGGCACTGTCCTATAATGAACCGTGGGACTGTCCTCTGATGCACCAAGGGACTGTCCTGTGATGCACCGAGGGACTATCCTGTGATGCACCGAGGAACTGTCCTGTGATGCACCGAGTGACTGTCCTGTGATGCACCGTGGCACTGTCCTGTGATGCACCGTGGCACTGACCTGTGAAGCACCGTGGGACAGTCCTGTGATGCACCGTGGCACTGTTCTGTGATGAACCGAGGCACTGTCCTGTGACGCACTGAGGCACTGTCCTGTGATGCACCATTGGACTGTCTTGTGATGCACCGAGGCACTGTCCTGTGATGCATCGAGGCACTGTCCTATGATGCACCGAGGCACTGTCCTGTGATGCACCGAGGGACTGTCCTGTGATGCACCGTGGGACTGTCCTATGATGCACCGAGTGACTGTCTTGTGATGCACCGAGGCACTGTCCTGTGATGCACCGAGGGACTGTCTTGTGATGCACCAAGGCACTGTCTTATGATGCACCGAGGCACTGTCCTATGATGCACCGAGGGACTGTCCCGTGATGCACCGAGGCACTGTCTTATGATGCACCGAGGCACTGTCCTATGATGCACCGAGGGACTGTCCTGTGATGCACCGAGGGACTGTCTTATGATGCAACGAGGCACTGTCCTATGATACACCGAGGCACAGTCCTGTTATTCACCGAGACACTGTCCTATGATGCACCGAGGCACAGTCCTGTGATGCACCGAGGGACTGTCCTGTGATGCACCGAGGCACTGTCCTATGATGCACCGAGGCACAGTCCTGTGATGCACCGACGCACTGTCCTATGATGCACCGAGGGACTGTCCTGTGATGCACCGAGGCACTGTCCTATGATGCACCGAGGGACTGTCCTGTGATGCACCGAGTGACTGTCCTGTGATGCACTGAGGGACTGTTCTGTGATGCAGCGAGGGACTGTCCTGTGATGCACTGAGGGACTGTCCTATGATGCACTGCACCGAGGGACTGTCCTGTGATGCACCGTGGGACTGTCCTGTGATGCACCGAGTGACTGTCCTGTGATGCACTGTGGCACTGTCTTGCGATGCACCTAGTGACTGTCCTGTGATGCACCGAGGGACTGTCCTCTGATACACTGAGGGGCTGTCCTGTGATACACCGAGGGACTGTCCTGTGATGCACCGTGACACTGTCCTGTGATGCACCGTGGGACAGTCCTGTGATGCACCGTGGCACTGTCCTGTGATGCACCGAGGCACTGTCCTTCGATGCACCGTCCTATGATGCACCGAGGGACTGTCCTGTGATGCACCGAGGCACTGTCCTATGATGCACCGAGGCACTGTCCTATGATGCAACGTGGCACTGACCTGTGATGCACCGAGGGACTGTCCTGTGATGCATCATCGGACTGTCTTGTGATGCACCGAGGCACTGTCCTGTGATGCACCGAGGCACTGTCCTTTGATGCACCGAGGGACTGCCCTATGATGCACCGAGGCACTGTCCTATGATGCACCGAGGGATTGTCCTGTGATGCACCGAGGCACTGTCCTACGATGCACCGAGGGACTGTCCTATGATGCACCGAGGCACTGTCCTATGCTGCACCGAGGGACTGTCCTGTGATGCACCGAGGGACTGTCCTATGATGCACCGAGTGACTGTCATGTGATGCACCGAGCCACTGTCCTATGATGCACCGAGGGACTGTCCTGTGGTGCACCAAGGGACTGTCCTATGATGCACCATGGGACTGTCCTATGATGCACCGAGGGACTGTCCTGTGGTGCACCGAGTAATTGTCCTGTTATGCACCGAGGCACAGTCCTGTGATGCACCGTGGGACTGTCCTGTGATGCACCGAGGGACTGTCCTGTGATGCACCGAGGGACTGTCCTGTGATGCACCGTGGCACTGTCCTGTGATGCACCATGGCACTATCTTGTAATTCACCGTGGCACTGTCCTGTGATGCACCGAGGGGACTGTCCTGTGGTGCACCGAGGGACTGTCCTGTGATGCACTGAGGGACTGTCCTGTGATGCACCGTGGGACTGTCCTGCTATGCACCGAGCGACTATCCTGTGATGCAATAAGGGACTGTCCTATGATGCACCGAGGGACTGTCCTATGATGCACCGAGGGACTGTCCTGTGATGCACCGTGGCACTGTCCTGTGATGCACCATGGCACTGTCTTGCGATGCACCTAGGGACTATCCTGTGATGCACCGAGGCACTGTCCTATAATGAACCGTGGGACTGTCCTCTGATGCTCCAAGGGACTGTCCTGAGATACACCGAGGGACTATCCTGTGATGCACCGAGGAACTGTTCTGTGATGCACCGAGTGACTGTCCTGTGATGCACCGTGGCACTGTCCTGTGATGCACCGTGGCACTGACCTGTGAAGCACCGTGGGACAGTCCTGTGATGCGCCGTGGCACTGTCCTGTGACTCACTGAGGCACTGTCCTGTGATGCACCATTGGACTGTCCTGTGATGCACCGAGGCACTGTCCTGTGATGCATCGAGGCACTGTCCTATGATGCACCAAGGCACTGTCCTGTGATGCACCGAGGGACTGTCCTGTGATGCACCGTGGGACTGTCCTATGATGCACCGAGTGACTGTCTTGTGATGCACCGAGGCACTGTCCTGTAATGCACCGATGGACTGTCTTGTGATGCACCAAGGGACTGTCTTACGATGCACCGAGGCACTGTCCTATGATGCACCGAGGGACTGTCCCGTGATGCACCGAGGCACTGTCTTATGATGCACCGAGGCACTGTCCTATGATGCACCGAGGGACTGTCCTCTGATGCACCGAGGGACTGTCTTATGATGCACCGAGGCACTGTCCTATGATACACCGAGGCACAGTCCTGTTATTCATCGAGACACTGTCCTATGATGCACCGAGGCACAGTCCTGTGATGCACCGAGGGACTGTCCTGTGATGCACCGAGGCACTGTCCTATGATGCACCGAGGCACAGTCCTGTGATGCACCGAGGCACTGTCCTATGATGCACCGAGGGACTGTCCTGTGATGCACCGAGGCACTGTCCTATGATGCACCGAGGGACTGTCCTGTGATGCACCGAGTGACTGTCTGTGATGCACTGAGGGACTGTTCTGTGATGCAGCGAGGGACTGTCCTGTGATGCACTGAGGGACTGTCCTATGATGCACCGAGGGACTGTCCTGTGATGCACCGTGGGACTGTCCTGTGATGCACCGAGTGACTGTCCTGTGATGCACTGTGGCACTGTCTTGCGATGCACCTAGTGACTGTCCTGTGATGCACCGAGGGACTGTCCTCTGATACACTGAGGGCTGTCCTGTGATACACCGAGGGACTGTCCTGTGATGCACCGTGACACTGTCCTGTGATGCACCGTGGGACAGTCCTGTGATGCACCGTGGCACTGTCCTGTGATGCACCGAGGCACTGTCCTGCGATGCACCATCCTATGATGCACCGAGGCACTGTCCTGTGATGCACCGAGGGACTGTCCTGTGATGCACCGAGGCACTGTCCTATGATGCACCGAGGCACTGTCCTATGATGCAACGTGGCACTGACCTGTGATGCACCGAGGGACTGTCCTGTGATGCATCATCGAACTGTCTTGTGATGCACCGAGGCACTGTCCTGTGATGCACCGAGGCACTGTCCTTTGATGCACCGAGGGACTGCCCTATGATGCACCGAGGCACTGTCCTATGATGCACCGAGGGATTGTCCTGTGATGCACCGAGGCACTGTCCTACGATGCACCGAGGGACTGTCCTATGATGCACCGAGGCACTGTCCTATGATGCACCGAGGGACTGTCCTGTGATGCACCGAGGGACTGTCCTGTGATGCACCGAGGGACTGTCCTGTGATGCACTGAGGGACTGTCCTGTGATGCACCGTGGGACTGTCCTGCGATGCACCGAGCGACTATCCTGTGATGCAATAAGGGACTGTCCTATGATGCACCGAGGGACTGTCCTGTGATGCACCGAGGGACTGTCCTGTGATGCACCGTGGCACTGTCCTGTGATGCACTATGGCACTGTCTTGCGATGCACCTAGGGACTATCCTGTGATGCACCTAGGCTCAGTCCTGTGATGCACCGAGGCACTGTCCTATAATGAACCGTGGGACTGTCCTCTGATGCACCAAGGGACTGTCTTGTGATGCACCGAGGGACTATCCTGTGATGCACCGAGGGACTGTCCTGTGATGCACCGAGGGACTGTCCTGTGATGCACCGTGGCACTGTCCTGTGATGCACCGTGGCACTGACCTGTGAAGCACCGTGGGACAGTCCTGTGATGCACCGTGGCACTGTTCTGTGATGCACCGAGGCACTGTCCTGTGACGCACTGAGGCACTGTCCTGTGATGCATCGAGGCACTGTCCTATGATGCACCGAGGCACTGTCCTGTGATGCACCGAGGGACTGTCCTGTGATGCACCGTGGGACTGTCCTATGATGCACCGAGTGACTGTCTTGTGATGCACCGAGACACTGTCCTGTGATGCACCGGGGGACTGTCTTGTGATGCACCAAGGCACTGTCTTATGATGCACCGAGGCACTGTCCTATGATGCACCGAGGGACTGTCCCGTGATGCACCGAGGCACTGTCTTATGATGCACCGAGGCACTGTCCTATGATGCACCGAGGGACTGTCCTGTGATGCACCGAGGGACTGTCTTATGATGCAACGAGGCACTGTCCTATGATACACCGAGGCACAGTCCTGTTATTCACCGAGACACTGTCCTATGATGCACCGAGGCACAGTCCTGTGATGCACCGAGGGACTGTCCTGTGATGCACCGAGGCACTGTCCTATGATGCACCGAGGCACAGTCCTGTGATGCACCGACGCACTGTCCTATGATGCACCGAGGGACTGTCCTGTGATGCACCGAGGCACTGTCCTATGATGCACCGAGGGACTGTCCTGTGATGCACCGAGTGACTGTCCTGTGATGCACTGAGGGACTGTTCTGTGATGCAGCGAGGGACTGTCCTGTGATGCACTGAGGGACTGTCCTATGATGCACCGAGGGACTGTCCTGTGATGCACCGTGGGACTGTCCTGTGATGCACCGAGTGACTGTCCTGTGATGCACTGTGGCACTGTCTTGCGATGCACCTAGTGACTGTCCTGTGATGCACCGAGGGACTGTCCTCTGATACACTGAGGGGCTGTCCTGTGATACACCGAGGGACTGTCCTGTGATGCACCGTGACACTGTCCTGTGATGCACCGTGGGACAGTCCTGTGATGCACCGTGGCACTGTCCTGTGATGCACCGAGGCACTGTCCTGCGATGCACCGTCCTATGATGCACCGAGGCACTGTCCTGTGATGCACCGAGGGACTGTCCTGTGATGCACCGAGGGACTGTCCTGTGATGCACCGAGGCACTGTCCTATGATGCACCGAGGCACTGTCCTATGATGCAACGTGGCACTGACCTGTGATGCACCGAGGGACTGTCCTGTGATGCATCATCGGACTGTCTTGTGATGCACCGAGGCACTGTCCTGTGATGCACCGAGGCACTGTCCTTTGATGCACCGAGGGACTGCCCTATGATGCACCGAGGCACTGTCCTATGATGCACCGAGGGATTGTCCTGTGATGCACCGAGGCACTGTCCTACGATGCACCGAGGGACTGTCCTATGATGCACCGAGGCACTGTCCTATGATGCACCGAGGGACTGTCCTGTGATGCACCGAGGGACTGTCCTATGATGCACCGAGTGACTGTCATGTGATGCACCGAGCCACTGTCCTATGATGCACCGAGGGACTGTCCTGTGATGCACCAAGGGACTGTCCTATGATGCACCATGGGACTGTCCTATGATGCACCGAGGGACTGTCCTGTGGTGCACCGAGTAATTGTCCTGTTATGCACCGAGGCACAGTCCTGTGATGCACCGTGGGACTGTCCTGTGATGCACCGAGGGACTGTCCTGTGATGCACCGAGGGACTGTCCTGTGATGCACCGTGGCACTGTCCTGTGATGCACCATGGCACTGTCTTGTAATGCACCGTGGCACTGTCCTGTGATGCACCGAGGGGACTGTCCTGTGGTGCACCGAGGGACTGTCCTGTGATGCACTGAGGGACTGTCCTGTGATGCACCGTGGGACTGTCCTGCTATGCACCGAGCGACTATCCTGTGATGCAATAAGGGACTGTCCTATGATGCACCGAGGGACTGTCCTATGATGCACCGAGGGACTGTCCTGTGATGCACCGTGGCACTGTCCTGTGATGCACCATGGCACTGTCTTGCGATGCACCTAGGGACTATCCTGTGATGCACCTAGGCACAGTCCTGTGATGCACCGAGGCACTGTCCTATAATGAACCGTGGGACTGTCCTCTGATGCACCAAGGGACTGTCCTGTGATGCACCGAGGGACTATCTGTGATGCACCGAGGAACTGTCCTGTGATGCACCGAGTGACTGTCCTGTGATGCACCGTGGCACTGTCCTGTGATGCACCGTGGCACTGACCTGTGAAGCACCGTGGGACAGTCCTGTGATGCACCGTGGCACTGTTCTGTGATGCACCGAGGCACTGTCCTGTGACGCACTGAGGCACTGTCCTGTGATGCACCATTGGACTGTCTTGTGATGCACCGAGGCACTGTCCTGTGATGCATCGAGGCACTGTCCTATGATGCACCGAGGCACTGTCCTGTGATGCACCGAGGGACTGTCCTGTGATGCACCGTGGGACTGTCCTATGATGCACCGAGTGACTGTCTTGTGATGCACCGAGGCACTGTCCTGTGATGCACCGAGGGACTGTCTTGTGATGCACCAAGGCACTGTCTTATGATGCACCGAGGCACTGTCCTATGATGCACCGAGGGACTGTCCCGTGATGCACCGAGGCACTGTCTTATGATGCACCGAGGCACTGTCCTATGATGCACCGAGGGACTGTCCTGTGATGCACCGAGGGACTGTCTTATGATGCAACGAGGCACTGTCCTATGATACACCGAGGCACAGTCCTGTTATTCACCGAGACACTGTCCTATGATGCACCGAGGCACAGTCCTGTGATGCACCGAGGGACTGTCCTGTGATGCACCGAGGCACTGTCCTATGATGCACCGAGGCACAGTCCTGTGATGCACCGACGCACTGTCCTATGATGCACCGAGGGACTGTCCTGTGATGCACCGAGGCACTGTCCTATGATGCACCGAGGGACTGTCCTGTGATGCACCGAGTGACTGTCCTGTGATGCACTGAGGGACTGTTCTGTGATGCAGCGAGGGACTGTCCTGTGATGCACTGAGGGACTGTCCTATGATGCACCGAGGGACTGTCCTGTGATGCACCGTGGGACTGTCTGTGATGCACCGAGTGACTGTCCTGTGATGCACTGTGGCACTGTCTTGCGATGCACCTAGTGACTGTCCTGTGATGCACCGAGGGACTGTCCTCTGATACACTGAGGGGCTGTCCTGTGATACACCGAGGGACTGTCCTGTGATGCACCGTGACACTGTCCTGTGATGCACCGTGGGACAGTCCTGTGATGCACCGTGGCACTGTCCTGTGATGCACCGAGGCACTGTCCTTCGATGCACCGTCCTATGATGCACCGAGGCACTGTCCTGTGATGCACCGAGGGACTGTCCTGTGATGCACCGAGGGACTGTCCTGTGATGCACCGAGGCACTGTCCAATGATGCACCGAGGCACTGTCCTATGATGCAACGTGGCACTGACCTGTGATGCACCGAGGGACTGTCCTGTGATGCATCATCGGACTGTCTTGTGATGCACCGAGGCACTGTCCTGTGATGCACCGAGGCACTGTCCTTTGATGCACCGAGGGACTGCCCTATGATGCACCGAGGCACTGTCCTATGATGCACCGAGGGATTGTCCTGTGATGCACCGAGGCACTGTCCTACGATGCACCGAGGGACTGTCCTATGATGCACCGAGGCACTGTCCTATGATGCACCGAGGGACTGTCCTGTGATGCACCGAGGGACTGTCCTATGATGCACCGAGTGACTGTCATGTGATGCACCGAGCCACTGTCCTATGATGCACCGAGGGACTGTCCTGTGGTGCACCAAGGGACTGTCCTATGATGCACCATGGGACTGTCCTATGATGCACCGAGGGACTGTCCTGTGATGCACCGAGGGACTGTCCTGTGATGCACCGTGGCACTGTCCTCTGATGCACCGAGGGACTGTCCTGTGATGCACCGAGGGACTGTCCTGTGATGCACCGTGGCACTGTCCTGTGATGCACCATGGCACTGTCTTGTAATGCACCGTGGCACTGTCCTGTGATGCACCGAGGGGACTGTCCTGTGGTGCACCGAGGGACTGTCCTGTTATGCACTGAGGGACTGTCCTGTGATGCACCGTGGGACTGTCCTGCTATGCACCGAGCGACTATCCTGTGATGCAATAAGGGACTGTCCTATGATGCACCGAGGGACTGTCCTATGATGCACCGAGGGACTGTCCTGTGATGCACCGTGGCACTGTCCTGTGATGCACCATGGCACTGTCTTGCGATGCTA
>WNGS01161007.1:7208-20633 GCA_020271785.1 Procambarus virginalis | reverse complement strand
GCCTCGCCAGTTCTCTCACACTAATACCCTACACCACCCTGCCTCACACCAGTACACCCTACACCCCCTGCCTCACACCAGTACACCCTACACCGTCAACCACCAGCACCCCACAACCACGCACACGGCCGCCACCACCACCACTAACGCCTGGGATAATGAGAGAGGCCACAACATTTCCATAGTTACCTTGCTGGCCGCCGGTACCTGTACCAAGGCAAGAGGAGTCGACGCGAGTGCTCCGCTACTCTTCGTAAACTCAACTTTAACAACACTCAAAGCTGCACTGCCTAAAACGAAAGAAGAGTATTGTGACGCTGTCGAAACTGGCCAGGGCGCCGCTCTTGTAAATAATGGAATGTTCGCCACGAGGAAGATGCACGCGAGGAGCACGCACGCACGCACGCATGCGCACGCACTATCAGACGACCAACTAAACAATGAGTCTCTCTGGCTCTTAAGCCTAATATCTGCAAGCCCAGCAAGGTGACTGATGTAAATAACACTGGCCAGTACACACACGCGTACACATGTATGTACTGAACACTGGTATGGTGGAGTGTGTGAGGGAGAGTGTGTGAGGGAGAGTGTGTGAGGGAGAGTGTGTGAGGGAGAGTGTGTGAGGGAGAGTGTGTGAGGGAGAGTGTGTGAGGGAGAGTGTGTGAGGGAGAGTGTGTGAGGGAGAGTGTGTGAGGGAGAGTGTGTGAGGGAGAGTGTGTGAGGGAGAGTGTGTGAGGGAGAGTGTGTGAGGGAGAGTGTGTGTGTAGCCTGAGAGCCTCGACACTAACTGACGAGGGTTTGACAGGTCACTCTTGCTATTATTGTCACGTTCTCTTATTCTTTCACAACGTAGCTTGACAGGTTCACTAATATTGGACCAAATTGTATATTTTGGTCAATGGTGAGAATATTGACACGAACGGATCCCTAGAACGAACAAAGGTGGATGATCTCTCAGTACTTCAACTCGTCCTCCGATTTGACAGTACGGTTTAATACTAAGTATAATAAATACATTTCCTTACTGTCATACATAGTACATAACTGCACTTATGGGGCTGTTACATTTACCTCCCCATTTAGTCTCCTCGTTTTCTGACAAGACACTAGAAGCTCATTCCACTAGTTGACCACCCACGTTGCATACAAATATTCCCTCACACTTGTCTGTCTCGTCAGTGTTTCCACTAAGAAATATTTCACGCTTCATAATACTGATAAAACTCCAAACCCAAATGTTACGACGTCAAACTTACAAAAGAGTTCCAACAGACCCAAGGTGACCCAACGAGGAATTAATGCAAGGGAACCCACAAAGCAAGAAAGATGTCCAACTAAGCAAGCGTGCCATTGGTTGTGGCAGTGGTGGTGGTGGAGGAGCAGCACCTGCTCACAGGGTGTGGTGGTGGTGGTGGAACAGCCTTGGGCAACCCGCGGAAGCCGCTCCCTACACGTTAACCACCATTCACGCGATAATGACTCCCAACACCACCACCACACAAGGAACACACAGTTCCCAGCACACACACAACCTTATTCTTGCTGTTGTTACTCTGATGCAACCTTACCACAATGCTAACAAGCGCTGTAGTCAGCTGTAAGGGCGACGGGGAAGACCTTAATAAGCACAGTGGGACACTTGTCTTGGAGACGCAAGTCGGAGGTCCGTTAATAATTATATTTGTAGTCTTAATAGACGTTCAGAATGTAAGAACACAATACTATAGTAAACTGCAGAAGGCCTACTGACCCATGCAAGGCTAATCTTGCTGTTAACTAATACTACTACTAAGCGGACGAGGAGCCACAATAACGTGGCTGAAATATGTGGACCAAATCACACACTAGAAAGTGAAGGGACGACAACGTTTCGGTCCGTCCTGGATCATTCTCCAGTCGAAACGTCGTCGTCCCTTCCCTTTCTAGTATGTGGTTTGGTCAACTACTACTAAGCATTTTTTTTTACCTAACCAGTGCTTGGAAATTTACATCAATTTGCCTTTTACGAAGCTACCTGAAAATTTCATACCCTCTTTCAAAACTAAACTTTACCCATTACATTTGTAAATCTAAGATAACCTTTCTTAATAGTCTCGAGATGAATACTGGTATTTTGAGCACGCTTAAATCCACCACAGTGAACCCGGTCAAGCACTTGTGTACACACATCCAGCACGTGTGTGTACACACATCCAGCACGTGTGTGTACACACATCCAGCACGTGTGTGTACACACATCCAGCACGTGTGTGTACACACATCCAGCACGTGTGTGTACACACATCCAGCACGTGTGTACACGTCGATCAAGTCTTCATTGAACTCGACTATTTGCACGACGGGGTGTGGCGGCGCCCCAGCGGCTTGGATCACTCCCTGCGTCAGCGTCGGGGTCTCCAGGCGCGGTGCGTGTCTTGCGTATCCTCGGCTCAGTACACACGCACAACCTACACTTTATATCATTTTATACTCTTAACAAACCCGAGATGTTTAGTTTGTATTATTAATTTACTTGTATCATCGCGAGACGGTGTCAACAACTGCGACAGGGAGGAAAGAATTTACTTAATATGGCTTTGTTTGATAAGTCAACAAATTGGTGTGGGTGGCGCCGCGACGTCAGAGAACAGGTGTGGGTGGCGCCGCGACTAACACCTTTCAATCTCACCTCACCGACAGACTACCAATTACAGGTTTGTAATTCAATGTAACAGTCCGCCACCTTCACCAACCACACACACACCAAACTCGTCACACATGCCGCACACACACCTGCACGCCGTAGTTAGCAGCTGACGAGGCAAATGGTCATTAAAACGGTGAGAATAATGACCCGTCACCTTGGACGACGCAGCGACCTGCTTCCTAACGTCCATACCAGCGCTGAGCGGTGATGGCGCATCCCGTGTCCCTGCCTGCCCCGTGGCTCCCCACACCACACACACACACACACACACNAATGACGCCCACGGCCAACATCGACGCCCACGGCCAACATCGACGCCCACGACCAACATCGACGCCCACGGCCAACATCGACGCCCACGGCCAACATCGACGCCCACGACCAACATCGACGCCCACGACCAACACCGACGCCCACGACCAACACCGACGCCCACGACCAACATCGACGCCCACGACCAACATCGACGCCCACGACCAACATCGACGCCCACGGCCAACATCGACGCCCACGGCCAACATCGACGCCCACGGCCAACATCGACGCCCACGGCCAACATCGACGCCCACGGCCAACATCGACGCCCACGACCAACATCGACGCCCACGACCAACATCGACGCCCACGGCCAACATCGACGCCCACGGTCAACATCGACGCCCACGGCAACATCGACGCCCACGGCCAACATCGACGCCCACGGCCAACATCGACGCCCACGACCAACATCGACGCCCACGACCAACATCGACGCCCACGGCCAACATCGACGCCCACGGCCAACATCGACGCCCACGGCCAACATCGACGCCCACGGCCAACATCGACGCCCACGGCCAACATCGACGCCCACGGCCAACATCGACGCCCACGACCAACATCGACGCCCACGACCAACATCGACGCCCACGACCAACATCGACGCCCACGGCCAACATCGACGCCCACGACCAACATCGACGCCCACGGCCAACATCGACGCCACGGCCAACATCGACGCCCACGGCCAACATCGACGCCCACGGCCAACATCGACGCGCACGGTTCTGTCACGTCCCACAATCAATTTCTTATTCATGAATGATCTTCACGTTCACGTCTCGTACAGTGAGGAGTCCCAGTGTCTTGTGTACGCTCCTTCACGCTCTAGTCTGGGTCCGTCTCCTTCAGCTCTTCCTGAACCACGGACCGTGCCGGACCCGGTTCCTGAACCACGGACCTCGCCGGACCCGGTTCCTGAACCACGGACCTCGCCGGACCCGGTTCCTGAACCACGGACCTCGCCGGACCCGGTTCCTGAACCACGGACCTCGCCGGACCCGGTTCCTGAACCACGGACCTCGCCGGACCCGGTTCCTGAACCACGGACCTCGCCGGACCGGTTCCTGAACCACGGACCTCGCCGGACCCGGTTCCTGAACCACGGACCTCGTCGGACTCGGTTCCTGAACCACGGACCTCGCCGGACCCGGTTCCTGAACCACGGACCTCGCCGGTCCCCGGTTCCTGAACCACGGACCGTGCCGGACCCGGTTCCTGAACCACGGACCGTGCCGGACCCGGTTCCTGAACCACGGACCGTGCCGGACCCGGTTCCTGAACCACGGACTTCGCCGGACCCGGTTCCTGAACCACAGACCTCGCCGGACCCGGTTCCTGAACCACGGACCTCCCCGGTCCCCGGTTCCTGAACCACGGACCTCGCCGGTCCCCGGTTCCTGAACCACGGACCTCGCCGGTCCCCGGTTCCTGAACCACGGACCTCGCCGGTCCCCGGTTCCTGAACCACGGACTTCCGCGGACGCGGTTCCTGAACCACGGACCGTGCTGGACCCAGTTCCTGAACCACAGACCTCGCCGGACCCGGTTCCTGAACCACAGACCTCGCCGGACCCGGTTCCTGAACCACGGACCGTGCCGGACCCGGTTCCTGAACCACGGACCGCGCCGGACCCGGTTCCTGAACCACGGACCGTGCCGGAACCGGTTCCTGAACCACGGACCGTGCCGGACCCGGTTCGTAAACTGGGATCCACACTCCCTGGCTTGTAGAGCCCTTAACAACCCTGTTTAATTAAACTGCATAAACTTTCAAGTTGTTATCTTTCGCAAAAACAAAACTATACCATTAAGGTCTTATCTTGAGGCTGTGACCTTTATTAAGACTCTGGCCGTCGGTCGTCTCTAATGGGTCCGGCATCCCTCACGTTTCTTGCACACACTATTGAGAAATCTTCGTAGAGTTCCTGTTTCTCTTTAGGTTAAGAAATTTCTCATTTTGTCAATTATTTCAACTCTTTACATTCTCATTTGGTCTGTTGTCGAGGCCTATTGCAACACCGGTTGCACCGGTTGATTTGACAGTTGAGAGGCGGGACCAAAGAGCCGAAGATCAACCCACACAAGCACAACTAGGCGAGTACTATTCCACTCTCAGATCTCTCACCCTGTCCATGGAGGACTGAATAAATGTATATATGCTGGTTAGTATTGGAAATATGTGGCCACGTATGTGATAGAAAATAATAAAGAATCACTATACCACTATCAATGACGCTCTTAGTGGTGGTTAACCCTGTGCAGTATGCGCGTGCTGGGCTTGTGCAGCCACATGCGCCTCACACAGAGCGCAGCGTAAGTTGTTGTTATAGATTCAGCTACTGGGAACAAAAAGTTGCAAGTAGCACGGGCTATGGTGAGCCCGTAGTGGACTTACCTGGCACAGGAGCGGGGCTGTAACTCAGCGTAAGAGGGAAGGTGACGCCCTTATGCTGCTTCCATCCACAGTGGGTGGAAGGCAGCACTGTCCTGACCTACACGGCTGCCCTCTCGGCCAGAGAGCAAGACGCAGGCATCTTGTATACAACGGTGAGTCTAGTCACATCGTCCTCACACCATTCAGTGGGTAAGTTGCACTTATTGTGGCTTATTCCGGTACACCAATACAGCATAATGATAATACTTCACAATTCGGGGTCAGTTGAGGGGAGGGAGAAGGGCGGAGACACTAAGGGTGAGTCAAGCGTGGAGAGCCTCGTCACGGGTCATCAAGCTCGGCCAAATGAGGTCAAAAGTTCAAGTTATTAAATTGTCTCAAGTTGGGTTACAAGTTTAGTCCAGAGGCTGGGTATGTGGGAGACAGACAGACAGATCCCTGACAGCATCCTTCAACTGTTACTTCCAGCGTCTTACACTACTCTCACCTCCAGCCTCTCTCGTAGTACAACCATCAGTATGAATAAATCCACAAGGGCCGTGATGAGGGTTCGAACCTACGTCTGAGATGATCCCAGACTCTGCCTTAATCGACTGTGTCACGACATGGTCAAAGAATTGTGACCAAGTCGTAATTGACACACACTCCACATCTATATAGCCCCTCTCCTACATAGTCATAACCCCCCCCCCCTCAAACTCTCACAAACATATTCATCCACCTTGCCCCAGTCTCTCACATAGAGCGCCACAAGCCCCTCCATCCACACATCCTCCCTCACTCTTCCCCAGACACCCCCCTACCCACCTCACCCGTCCTCAGCACACTTGTGTGTTTACCCAGTAGTGACTGAGGGAACACGAGGTCTAACCTCTTCATGCCCCGACTACTATACCCTTGGGGCACCTGTTGCCTCACACCCTAACTCTACTGACGCTCAAAGTCTTCACTGAACCTGTCATTAAAGTTGTGGTTGGAGGTGGCTTCCACAACGTCTTCATTCAGAGCATTCCAGTTCTTGACTATCCGTAAAGGGTGCCAGTAATTCCTTACATTTCTTAGACCCATTTGTGTTTCCAACTTCCACTCATCTTCTCTTGTTTAACTGTCAACGTAAACAGAGGCTGGTATTGTCCACCTTGTCTATTCCCCTCATTATCTTGTATATGGAGATCATATCTCCTCCGTTTCGTCTGGTCTCCACGGTTGTAAGGGCCAGTTCCTCTAGTGTATGCTCAGAGCTCTGCCACTAATATAGTTGCAAACATCTGCAGTTTTTCAACTTTAATTTTAGGCTTCACAAGGCAATCTGACCTCTTACAAAGAACGTCGCAATTCGATCGTATGCGTTACATAAGGCCAAAAATTGTCTAACTGAAGATGGAAACAGCTCGCGAAAGCGACATACTGTCCCGTTTCTGTTTTGGGTCCTCTGGTCGGTTAAGAGAGGACACTTTAAATTGACTGTTTTCTTGACGTTGGGAAACCTTAGGAGGCCGGGCTGCACAAGGGCGGGATCTAGACCGCTGTTGTGTATACCAATATTGGTCTAAGAAAAGCTGTGTAGATTACCATGAAAACGTCCTGCTTTAGGCGTCTAAACGACGTTCAAAATGTTTGTCAGCGGCGTCCCGTATGCTGCTGATGTCACCCTGTCTGTGTGTGCCTCTAGTGATGAAATTATATCCATTACGAAATCTCTCTCTCGCTCTCTCACACAAACACAAATGTGTTGTGAGGGAGGAAGGCAGCGCGGGAAGCCTGCAGAACTGCTCCTGAGAAAATATTCAGGTCATACTAGTGACCTTTCATGGTTCTCTTTAAACCAGACCCATGATGGTCACCCCACCACGCGTCCCAACTATCCCAGGCGTGGCCAGCGGCCCGACGTGTGGGTGACCCTACCCGCGTGACAAGTCACCACCACCCACATGGTAAGTTATTGTCCCTTAGTTACCAACCGTGCGATAAGTTGCAGCTTGAGCGTCACCACCCACTCACAGGCACCACATGGCGAGGTGAGGCAGCCTCACAGGCACCACATGGCGAGGTGAGGCAGCCTCACAGGCACCACATGGCGAGGTGAGGCAGCCTCACAGGCACCACATGGCGAGGTGAGGCAGCCTCACAGGCACCACATGGCGAGGTGAGGCAGCCTCACAGGCACCACATGGCGAGGTGAGGCAGCCTCACAGGCACCACATGGCGAGGTGAGGCAGCCTCACAGGCACCACATGGCGAGGTGAGGCAGCCTCACAGGCACCACATGGCGAGGTGAGGCAGCCTCACAGGCACCACAAGGCGAGGTGAGGCAGCCTCACAGGCACCACAAGGCGAGGTGAGGCAGCCTCACAGGCACCACAAGGCGAGGTGAGGCAGCCTCACAGGCACCACAAGGCGAGGTGGGCGGCAGCCTCACAGGCACCACAAGGCGAGGCGAGGTAGCTTCACAGGCACCACAAGGCGAGGTGAGGGCAGCCTCACAGGCACCACAAGGCGAGGTGAGGCAGCCTCACAGGCACCCGCAGACCTCTCGCCATGGGCCTCACACTCAAGACGAAGCTATGATCTTCCCAAAAGACATCTTGACTGATTTCAAGAGACCATGTGCCGTGGCTCACTAAGGAAGGATATTCCTTGTCACACGACGCTGGAGACACGCGAAGAAGCACACACGAACCATCCTGAAGGTGTCTTAAAGAAAGCAGTTCCAGAAGAAGACAAACACTGAAAAGGTTGGCCATTCTCAGTGAATTTTTGAGTCACAACTGTAAATCAGTTCAGCCATGTGGCAGATCCGAACCCAATGGCAACACCAC
This sequence comes from Procambarus virginalis, assembly GCA_020271785.1. NCBI lineage: Eukaryota > Metazoa > Arthropoda > Malacostraca > Decapoda > Cambaridae > Procambarus > Procambarus virginalis. The sequence continues at coordinate 12,412 of WNGS01161007.1, read as the reverse complement.
CGACAGATTGCCAGAGCCAGAGGTTGCCAGAGCCAGAGGTTGCCAGCGAGAAACAGTCGGTACTTAATAAACAGGGCGAGGAAATCCAAGCGCAAGATGACCTGGCTGAGGAGATAAGGCATTGATCACTGGAAAGTAAAGCGAGTCCGTGCTGGGGGAGGTGGGGAGGGGGAGGTGAGCACGCGCGGATGGGGGCAGGTGGGCAATGATGGAGGTGGTGGTGGGCAAGGAGGGAGGGAGGTGGTGGTGGGCAAGGAGGGAGGGAGGGAGGTGGTGGTGGTGGGCAAGGAGGGAGGGAGGGAGGGGGTGGGCAAGGAGGGAGGGAGGGGGTGGTGGGCAAGAAGGGAGGGAGGGGGTGGTGGCAAGAAGGGAGGGAGGGGGTGGTGGGCAAGGAGGGAGGGCGGTGAAGGGCAAAGGTCAGCAAGGCGGACAGCCCGCCTGCTTTCATAACTCTCACTGTATTTCCCACTTCTAAACTTCCCTTCACCTGAACCTCTCCATCCTCTTTACCAGATAAAAAAAAACGTTCTCAGAAGACACAGACAGACAAGCACACGTGATAAATTATACCACAACAAAAGATGGCCACACTTGTCCCCGTGAAGACTGTTGGTACAAGATTCCTGAGAGACAGCCGGGGGGGGGGGATGAGATGGGGGGGATGAGATAGGGGGGGGTGAGATAGGTGGGAGGAGACAGCAATTGAATTCATAACATCTTTGAAAGCAAAGAAAAAAGCACAAATAAACAAACGTTCCAGATAATACCATAACAAAAGAAACCCATTTTGAAACCCTAAGCCAAAAGAAACCCAGATCCCATTTCTTAGACAACCGCCCGATCCAGTATGCGGATGTAGGCAGAGTACTCGGACTCATGATCAATAACAGGTATAAAAAAAAATCATGTCAAAGTTATAATAAACAAAGCAAAAACGGCCTTAGGAAAACTGGGGACATTCCGAAGCCTTAGCATAAACATATAGCTACAGTTATATAAGGATATAGTCCAGCCGCATCCCGAATATCCTCCAATAGCATTACACACCTTAAGGAAAACTATCATGCAAATATTACAAGCAGTGCAAAATAAGGCACTAAGGAGAGCAGCAAAACACCGTCCACCATATGACCAGACAATCCAGGAGCTCCATGAACTCCTGAACATACAGCCACTAACCATCAGACTGCAGCACCAAGCCATCAGGGTGTGGAACACCATCGACATGTTAGAGGACCCAGTGTTAGAAAGATTGCTCCAAGATGAGACGCCCCGCTCCCACAGATGGAGGCCCCGAGAGCCTCCATCTACTGAATGAAAACCCAGCCCCACAATACATAATTCCTAGATGGTGGGATAGAGGGTAGGCAGGGGAGAGAGAGGAGACAAAAAGATGCCAGGATACCTTTAACTGCGGTCACAGGTAGAGATGTGAGGGTTCTCTAAACGACATGGAGTAAGCCATCTTTCCAGTATGCCGAGTCTGTCACTTGTACAATGTTGACACTTAAAACGTTCTCCTGCCTTCCCTGCCCTCCGTAGTGTGTCCTACAACACACCACACCACCACCACCACCACAACACGACCACCACCACAACACCCCACGACCACCACCACAACACCCCACGACACCACCACGGAGCCAGTAGAGAGAAACACCAGCGAGGCAACGACCCCTTGGCTTCCTCCACCACCCTATTTCCAAGCCAGCAGACCGCGCCCTTCTACTGTTGTCTCCCCTCAACCCCCACCCCCTAAAACTACCTCCCTCCACACACTACCAAACACCTGCCACAACAACCACAACCACCACCATATACGGCAACATCATCACAATAATGATCTTCCCCACATCATTCACCACCACACCACCACTGAACAAACGATCCCGAACACAACTTCCACAACAAGTATAAGGTTTGTAAAAGAGGACCTCACAACTAGACAACTATCCTGTAATCACTGTTTCATTAGAACCACCACCACCACATAACACCACCACCCAACCACCACCACCACAATCTTTACCATAAGGTCAAGTTGTCTTTTCTAATAAAAATCCCGAAATCAACCCTAACCTATACTACCCCGGTATGATTTCTCAGGCGTTTGTCACACCAGCAGCCAGGTGTGGAGGGTCCGTACACCAGCAGCCAGGTGTGGAGGGTCCGTACACCTGGCGCCAGGTGTGGAGGTGTGGCCTTGGACAACTGACCTGATGATAACGCTCTGATCACCATTATGGATAAGTTAAATCATCAACGTCTTCATTCCAAAGTCCTACACTCCGGCGCCGTACACACGTGCTGGTGCACGCGTCGCAACACTCCTGCGCCGTACACACGTGCTGGTACACACGTGCTGGTGCACGCGTCGCAACACTCCGGCGCCGTACACACGTGCTGGTGCACGCGTCGCAACACTCCGGCGCCGTACACACGTGCTGGTGCACGCGTCGCAACACTCCGGCGCCGTACACACGTGCTGGTGCACGCGTCGCAACACTCCTGCGCCGTACACACGTGCTGGTACACACGTGCTGGTGCACGCGTCGCAACACTCCGGCGCCGTACACACGTGCTGGTGCACGCGTCGCAACACTCCGGCGCCGTACACACGTGCTGGTGCACGCGTCGCAACACTCCTGCGCCGTACACACGTGCTGGTACACACGTGCTGGTGCACGCGTCGCAACACTCCGGCGCCGTACACACGTGCTGGTGCACGCGTCGCAACACTCCGGCGCCGTACACACGTGCTGGTGCACGCGTCGCAACACTCCGGCGCCGTACACACGTGCTGGTGCACGCGTCGCAACACTCCGGCGCCGTACACACGTGCTGGTGCACGCGTCGCAACACTCCGGCGCCGTACACACGTGCTGGTGCACGCGTCGCAACACTCCGGCGCCGTACACACGTGCTGGTGCACGCGTCGCAACACTCCAGGTCTCACAACAACAAATGAGACAACACAAAGCTGGACGGAAGAGCCCCATCGCTGCCGAGTCTATTTATTATTTGTGCCTGCTGGGCCCAACTGTTAGCTCTTGGGCCCCGCCATTCTAGCCGTCGGTTGTCTAATGTACTGATAGCCGGCCTATTTTCCTATCATATATGCTATAAACATACATACGTATATATATGTACACACGTATACATATATATACGTGTATTATATATATATATATATATATATATATATATATATATATATATATATATACATATATATACTCTCTCTCTCTCTCTCATCCCCAGGTTACAGCCCATGAGAACTAACTCCCAGTTACCTATTTACTGCTAGGTAACAGAGGCATCAGGGTGAAAAACTCTACCCATTGTTCCTCGCCGGCGCCGGAATCGAACCCGGGCCACAGGATTACGAGTACAGCGCGCTGTCCACTCAGCTACCAGCGCCCTAGCGTCCGTGCGTGCGTGCACGGGTGTGTGTCGAGGGTGGGGGGGGGCGTCGAGGGTGTGGTGGGGGGGACGTCGAGGGTGTGGGGGGGGGGGCGTCGAGGGTGTGGGGAGGGGCGTCGAGGGTGTGGGGTGGGGAAGAGGATCGACGGCATCAATGACTACAAGCAAGAGGTTCGAACCCTTTAAGAGCAACAAAGAGCCAAGCTTACATAATAAGGAAAAAAAACTCAGAACTAACGACCGCAAAATTTTGTCCACCTGGAAATGGCTGTGACGGCCGCCGGGTCACTATATCCTACATCATAGTCACGACGAGTAATTTGGGCCAACACATCCTGAAATTACTGTCAAGCAGGAGGCATGTTTCAGGTCAATATAAACGACACTGCCTCGAGCACAAGGTAAATGGGATCATTATAGCTCCTAAGAGTCTTGTGAGGGGCAGGTAATGGTATACGGGTCACAACATTCCTGTGTGATGTTATATAACACGCGGCCGTGACCTGTGTCACGCCCTGAGGGACGCCACTAGCAGAAGGCGCCAAACCATTACGTCTATATAGCACTGGGAAGGGGTCAGGATAAGGATTTGAGATGGGACGGGGGGAAAAGGAATGGTGCCCAACCACTTGTGGACGGTTAGGGATTGAACGCCGACCTGCACGAAGCGAAACCGTCGCTCTACCGTCCAGCCCAAGTGGTTACGTCATGTTCAGGGCACTCCTAGTTGTAGTGAGGCGTCCAGGGGCCAGATTCACGAAAGCACTTACGAACCTGTTAATTTTTTCTCAACCTTTGGCGGCTTTGTTTTCAATTATTAAACAGTTAATGAACTCCGAAGCACCAGGAGGCTGTTTATAACAATAATAACAGTTGATTGGCAAGTTTTCATGCTTGTAAACTGTTTAATAAATGTAACCAAAGCCGCCAAAGATTGAGGAAAGATGTACACGTTCGTAAGTGCTTTCGTGAATCTGGCCCCAGAGCATCGTCAGTGGACATATCAGGGCGAGGCAGCAGGTCGGTCCGAGCCAGACCCCCAGAGGTTGCCTCTCAGGGTATGGCCGGACCCACACTCGCCCCATGATGGGTCCAGATGTTATCTTTCCACCTCTCTAATGTTCAGAGTTAGTGTTATACCCCTCCACCTTACTGTGTTATCTTCCCTCCCTCCCCTCCACCCATCCCTACCCAACCCAATGCCCTCCCTTCACCCCTACCCCCCCCCCCCCACTTCCTACCGCAATCCACATACCTGATATTCCTCGCCAATATAAATAGTGGTAAACTTTCTCTCGTGCCTTTCGGACAGGTGCCGCAACACTGTGCTTTCTCCTCTACTCCATCATTACTCACTTTCTAATTACTCCAGAAAACTTTCCTTTATCATTACTCCCCACGCCCCCCCCCCCCAAGCCCCTCTCACCCCCTCCGGCCCACACCTTCTCTGGCATTCATTGTTGCCGTTCACAAAATAATCCACAGAATCCTCGCAGTTTCTTTCAGCTTATTTTACCTTATTCTATTTCCCTCCCGTCTCTCCCACCCGTCCCTCACTGTCCCAGACCCCCCCCCCTGGGGCATCTTTACCCCCCCTTCCTTCTCTACACCAAAAATTCCTAAGCACTTTCTTCATCAATTTGTTCTCCATTTCCTCTACTGAACATTTTTACACTCCCTCTCTTCTCCCTTCTCTTTACCTCATTGTGGTTCTAAACATATGTTCCTCCCTCTGCCCCTTCATGTCCCCTAATGACCCTTCCACCTACAGTAACTTTCGT
>WNGS01161004.1:0-34622 GCA_020271785.1 Procambarus virginalis | reverse complement strand
TGATTGTTGAATTGGGCTTGCTGCAAGAAGCGTAAGGGATTGTTCGAGTAGATGGTGGTAGACCGAGCACCTTGTAAGTATGGTGCAAAGTGCTGTAAATTCAGGACGATGGAGAGTAGCTCCTTTTCGATAGTGCTGTAATTCTTCTGGTGTGGTTGTAACTTGTAGCTGTAGTAGCTAACAGGTAGAACCTCCTCGCTCGTTGTTGCATCTGGACACACCCCGATGTCGGTACCACTGGCGCGACATGGAGGATGAAAGGCTTCGTTATATCTGGCGAGGTGAGATAGGATTAGAACAGAGAGTGATTTAAGTGTTCAAAAGCAAGTTTGCTGAATGGTCGAATGATACCGTTGCTTGGGGCTAGTTAAGTGATCAATGGTGTCGCTACCGTACTAAAATTCTTCACAAAACCTACGGTAGTAGGAGGCAAGACCAAGGAAGCGCAGGAGCTGCTTCCTGGTGGTAGGCTGTGGGTAATGCTGGAGGCTGGAGTGTGTACGTTTAACGGAGCAAGGCTGCACTCCCTATCACATGACCAAGATAACGCACTTTACCTTTAGCAAAGGGGACTGCCCAAGTTGATGGTGAGGCCGGCTGTCAGGAGCATGGCGAACAATCGTTGCAGCTGGAGCAGATGTTCGTCCCAGGTGTTGGTTGCTACAACGATATCATCCAAGTAGGCGTAGGTGTTATCTAAGCCATGGATGACGCGGTTGACAGCTCGCTGGAAGGTGGCCGGGGCATTACATAGTCCAAATGGAAGCGTTCGTATCTGTAAAGTCCAAAGGGAGTGGTGAAGGCAGATATTTCCTTGGCTGCTCTGTTAACACACTTGGTAATATTCTTTGAGTAAGTCAAGCTTGGATAAATACCCAGCATTACCAATGGCGTCAAGGATGTCATCTATTCTAGGTAAGGGGTACGCGTCCTCGACAGTCACAAGATTCAATTTCCGATAATCGGTACACAACCTCACTTTACCTTGCGGTTTCGGCACCAAGATGCATGGTGAGGCCAGGGGGACTCACAAGGGGTGGCCAGCCCATGATCCAGGAGGTACTGTACTTCAGCACGCATAACTTTCTTTTTGCTCGGGCTGATTCGGTAGAAATCAGTAGGTAGGTTGACGAATCGGCCGGGTGTCAGGGAGCAGCTGGATGTCGTGCTGAACCACATTACACTCTTGTGGATCATCGCTGAACAGATTCTGATGTTCCTTGAAGATTTTGATGAGAGGTGCACTATTATTGTCCTGCAAATAGGTATGAAGATCAGTTAGGATTTCTGAGTTGGAAAGCACTGACTTAGTGCTTTCGGGAGGAGAAGCAGGGAAGGTCTCACTGTGGAGATATGGACCTTTAAAGGTGGAGAAAGATACCAGCACAGTGGGGGGGGGGGAGTACCTTTATACTGCTTCAGGAGGTTGACGTGGCACAACTGGTCTTCTGCCGCCTATCTGGAGTCTCAAGAACGTAGTTGTGGTGTTTCTGCACAACCTTGATGCGGTAGGGTCCTGAAAACCTGTTTTGCAATGGAGAACCTGGGATAGGAAAATATGCCAACAAATATGCCAAAATATGAAGTCTCCTGGTTTAAATTTCCTTATTTTGCTGCTTTGGTCGTAATGAGTCTTCATCCTCTCCTGGGCTTTCAATAGATTGTCATTAGCAAGTTTATGTACTCTCTCTAGAATGTTGTAAGTTTTGAAGAAACTGGGGCACATTCTGAGGCTCACTGAAGGTGGCATTACGTAGAGAGTCTTTAAAAGCTTTGAGAGGAGTACGCCACTTACGTCCGTAGAGCATCTCATAAGGAGATACTCCTAGAGACTCATTGGGGAGACTTCGGAAAATGCACATAATGAGGTCAAGTTGTTTATCCCAATCCTTCGAGGCTCATTGCAAAAGTTCTTTAGGAGTGCTTTAATAGTCTGATGACTACGCTCAAGAGAACCCTGTGAAGCAGGATGATAGGGGCTGGACAATACCTGTGTGATGTTGAACTCTTCCAGTGTCCTCTTGAAGAGATCACTGGTGAAGTTGGTGCCACAGTCACTTTGAACCACTCTTGGAAATCCATACTGGGTGAAGATCTTCAATATCTATACCTATACATATCTATACCCATTGTTCTGTGTTCTGTGTTTTGAAAGTTCGTTTTTTCACCCCACTATTGTATTACATCACCTCACTCAAATGCAGGTATAAGAGCCAAAATGCTGTTCAGTCATAAAGTTGTGTGTGGATAAACTGAAGTCTTTGAAAATGTAATAAGTTTTACGAAACGCGCTCAAGTGTCGCGTCAGACTAGAAATAAAAAATGAATTTTGGAGAATTGATTTTTCATTTACCGTCACCAGTAAAAAGAAACATAAGGAAAATCGAGAAAATTCGTGTTAGAATTATTAATCTTACTTTTTCGGTCATATTTAATAACATATATATATATATATATATATATATATATATATAATATATATATATATATATATATATATATATATTATATATATATATATGTTATTAAATATGACCGAAAAAGTAAGATTAATAATTCTAACACGAATTTTCTCAATTTTCCTTATGTTTGTTTTTACTGATGACGGTAAATGAAAAATCAATTCTCCAAAATTCATTCTTTATTTCTTAGTCTGACGCGACACTTGAACGCGTTTCGTAATAACTAATTACATTTTCAAAGACTTTTAGTTTTCTCACACAACTATAACCTTAAAGCACTAAACAGTTCTTTACTATGCTATGATTTAAACAGCTTTCATCTTTCATTTTATACCCGCGTTTTGGGTGAGGTGATATGTTACAACAGTTTTTAATGAGGTGAACAAAACTTTCAACAAAGGACAGAACACGAAAACAATGGATATTAACTGGATATTAACTGGGTAAATTGAAGGTATGAATGGAAGTAACTGCGGAAGGGCCTATTGGCCCATATTTCTTGATGCTTCTATATTGGAGCGGGGTCTTGAAGTGGGTAGAATATAGTTGTGCATTAATTGACTGTTGATTGCTGGTGTTGACTTCTTGATGTGTAGTGCCTCGCAGATGTCAAGCCGCCTGCTATCGCTGTACCTATCGATGATTTCTGTGTTATTTGTTAAGATTTCTCTGGTGATGGTTTGGTTGTGGGAAGAGAGTATATGTTCCTTAATGGAGCCCTGTTGCTTATGCATCGTTAAACGCCTGGAAAGAGATGTTGTTGTCTTGCCTATATACTGAGTTTTTTGGGGCTTACAGTCCCCAAGTGGACATTTAAAGGCATAGACGACGTTTGTCTCTTTTAGGGCGTTCTGCTCCGTGTCTGGAGAGTTTTTCATTAGTAGGCTGGCTGTTTTTTTGGTTTTATAGTAAATCGTTAGTTGTATCTTCTGATTTTTGTCTGTAGGGATAACATTTCTATTAACAATATCTTTCAGGACCCTTTCCTCCGTTTTATGAGCGGTGGAGAAGAAGTTCCTGTAAAATAGTCTAATAGGGGGTATAGGTGTTGTATTAGTTGTTTCTTCAGAGGTTGCATGGCGTTCTACTTTCCTTCTTATGATGTCTTCAATGAAACCATTGGAGAAGCCGTTGTTGACTAGGACCTGCCTTACCCTACAGAGTTCTTCGTCGACTTGCTTCCATTCTGAGCTGTGGCTGAGAGCACGGTCGACATAAGCGTTAACAACACTCCTCTTGTACCTATCTGGGCAGTCACTGTTGGCATTTAGGCACATTCCTATGTTTGTTTCCTTAGTGTAGACTGCAGTGTGGAAACCTCCGCTCCTTTCCATGACTGTTACATCTAGAAAGGGCAGCTTCCCATCCTTCTCCATCTCGTAAGTGAAACGTAACACAGAATTCTGCTCAAACGCTTCTTTCAGCTCCTGCAGATGTCTGACATCAGGTACCTGTGTAAAAATGTCGTCAACATACCTGCAGTATATGGCCGGTTTCAAGTTTAAGTCGACTAAGACTTTTTCCTCGATAGTACCCATGTAGAAGTTTGCAAACAGGACGCCTAGGGGAGAACCCATGGCGACCCCATCTACTTGCTTATACATGTGCCCATCCGGGCTCAAGAAGGGTGCCTCCTTAGTACAAGCTTGGAGTAGTTTCCTCAGGATATTTTCTGGCATGTCAAGGGGAGTACAGGCCGGGTCTCGATACACTCGGTCCACTATCATCCCGATTGTTTCATCCACAGGTACGTTGGTGAACAGTGATTCTACGTCCAACGAGGCTCTTATCCCTGTAGCCCGTGTTCCCCGCAGTAAGTCAACAAATTCCTTCGGGGATTTCAGGCTGAAGTTGCACGGGACATAAGGAGTCAGTAAGCCGTTGAGTCGTTTCGCCAGTCTGTACGTGGGTGTGGGTATCTGGCTGATAATTGGCCGAAGTGGGTTTCCAGGCTTATGCGTCTTGACGTTTCCATACGCATATCCAGGTTTATATTCTCCAATAATCTTTGGCAGGTGGAGTCCGGATTTCTTGGCATTCACAGTTTCAATCAACTTGTTGACCTTTGTTTTCAATTCGGCTGTAGTGTCCTTCGTTACCCTTTGGAATTTAGTTTGGTCAGAGAGTATGCTGTTCATTTTCGCCAGATATTCGTCTTTCTTAAGGATGACGTATATTGGCGACTTGTCGCCTCTCCTGACAACTATCTCCTTGTTCTCACGAAGGCTCTTGGCTGCCGCTTTGAGCTCGGGGGTCAGTATGGTACTTCTGTAGTTGCCTCGATTCTTTCCTCCTTCTGCAATAAGTTCAGCTTGTAAGGTGTCTTTGGTGGTGACCTTCTTTTGTGCTTCGAGGTCAAATATGTCGTCCAACAGGATCTCCAACTCCACTTTCCGGGCCAACGCACTTGGTCTGGACATAACGTGACAGTTTATACCCAGATTTAGGAGAGTGACTTGGTCCTCAGTGAGGTTGATACCTGCAAGGTTCAGGAAGCCGTCTCTTGGTCGTGGAATTGCCATGGGTCCTCCATATAGTGTTGTTAGCTTCTTGATAATCCTTGTTTCCGTGCTGAGGTGATGTCGGTCTGTGAGGATGTCAAGGTGTTGTTCGATGCGGGTGCGGAGACTTTCGTCGATGTTGCTGTTTCTCCATTCGTTTGTGGCCTGAAGTAGTTGCGTTTTATTGTCTTTGATATCATTTTCTGCCTTGTATATCTGATTACGAATCAGATCTTGGCGATATTTTATCGTGAAGGCTTGATTCCTTGCTGCTGGGTCGTGCGTTTTAATATTAGTATATTTGGTAGCAGTCTTTCCTGTAGACATATGTTATTAAATATGACCGAAAAAGTCTTTAATTGAAAGTTTTGTTCACCTCATTAAAACTGTTGTAACATATCACCTCACCCAAAACGCGGGTATAAAATGAAAGATGAAAGCTGTTTAAATCATAGCATAGTAAAGAACTGTTTAGTGCTTTAAGGTTATAGTTGTGTGAGAAAACTAAAAGTCTTTGAAAATGTAATTAGTTATTACGAAACGCGTTCAAGTGTCGCGTCAGACTAAGAAATAAAGAATGAATTTTGGAGAATTGATTTTTCATTTACCGTCATCAGTAAAAACAAACATAAGGAAAATTGAAAAATTCGTTGTTAGAATTATAATCTTACTTTTCGGTCATATTTAATAACATCATATATATATATATATATATATATATATATATATAATAATATATATATATATTATATATAATATATATATATATATAATCTAAATGTGAAATAATATGTTCCAACCAGGGCATCGTAGAGAGAATAGAGGGTCTTCTGCCAAACATCCATAAAACTAACCTGAAGACAGCACACTCCTAGGAGCTCCCCTGGGTTGAAAGCCATCGATGAGTCCTGATAAGAAATCGCCGACCTTAAGAGGATGGATGGGAGGATTGAGGATATTGATGCTCATGATGCACTCTACCTCATCACCAGATGTCTGTCCCTCCCCAGGTAACCTACTTTCTGAGGTAGTATCACCATCTTACAGTAGCCAAAAACTAAGTGAGTATGACCGGTTACTGAAATCAATGCTAGAAAAAGCCCTTAACCTCTCTCTTGATGACCTGCAGTGGAAACAAGCCTCTCTTCCCGTAAGACTTGGGGGCCTCGGAGTTCGAACAGCAACGCAAATCGCTGTTCCAGCCTTCCTGTCCTCCTTATCAGCATCCGACGACCTTGTGAAGGAAATTCTACCTGCCCACTTACATCAGCTGGCAGGTGTACATGATCCCAATTTTACACGCTGTGCCACAGAGTGGTTCTCTCGTGCAGGCCCATCACCTCAACCACCATCCCCAAAAGCCCACAGGCAATCCAGCTGGGATGGCCCCATTGTAGACAAAGTTGCTGCAGAGTGCCTGGATGCTGCATCAACACAGCACGACATTGCTCGCCTCACAGCAGTAGCAGCCCCTCATGCAGGGGATTTCCTGTTAGCAACCCCAATGTCGGCAACTGGCACGCGTCTCACACCACACGCCCTCCGAATTGCTGTGGCCCTCCGCCTTGCTGCCCCAATCCACACCAGATATAGGTGTATTTGCGGCGAAGTGGTGGCTGACAGGTACGGCCACCATGGCCTACTCTGCCAAAGCACGGGAGGATGGCACTCGAGGCACAGTGAAGTTAACGACATCATCAAGAGGAGCCTCACCACAGCTGGATGCCCAGCTGAGAGAGAGCCTCGTTACCTAACGCCCCGTAACTCTGATGCTCTTATTGGTCGCCCGGATGGTATCACAGTGAACCCCTGGAAGAATGGCAAGCAGTTGGTATGGGACTACACGTGCGTATCAACCCTGGCTAACACCTACATTGACCTCAGTGTTGCACAACCAGGTGGCGCTGCCACCCACAGGGAAGCAGCCAAATCCCGTAAGTATAGAGAACTTGATCACCACTACAATTTTGTCCCCATTGCTTCTGAGACACTCGGCGCCTGGGGTAAAAGTGCTACCAGTTTTTTGAAGGAACTGGGTTCTAGGCTCATTGAAACAACAAGGGACCCTAGAGCTGCCAGCTTTCTTTTCCAGCGCCTCAGCGTGGCGATACAGAGGGGAAATGCGCACTGCATCCAGGGTTCCTGCCCGCCATCTGAGGAGCTGGAGGAACTCGACAACCTATGATAACCATCTTTGTAACCTATATGTAACTCCTTTTTTGTAACACAGTTCAAATAAAGCAAATATATATATATATATATATATATATATATATATATATATATATATATATATATATATATATATATATATATATATATATAATATGACCGAAAATTAAGATTAATAATTCTAACACAAATTTTCTCAATCTTCCTTATGTTTCTTTTTACTGTTGACGGTAAATGGAAAATCAATTCTCCAAAATTCATTTTTATTTCTAGTCTGACGCGACACTTGAGCGCGTTTCATAAAACTTATTACATTTTCAAAGACTTTAGTTTATCCACACACAACTTATGACTGAATCAACAGACGCGACACTTGAGCGCGTTTCGTAAAACTTAATACATTTTCAAAGACTTTAGTTTATCCACACACAACTTATGATTGAAATAAAAATATGACTGAAGAACTAAAGTCTTTGAAAATGTAATAAGTTTTACGAAACGCGCTCAAGTGTCGCATCAGACTAGAAATAAAAATGAATTTTGGAGAACTGATTTTTCATTTGCCGTCAACAGTAAAAAGAAACATAAGGAAGACCAAGAAAATTCGTGTTAGAATTATTAATCTTACTTTTTCGGTCATATTTAATAATATATGTCTACAGGAAAGACTGCTACCAAAATATACTAATATATATATATATATATATATATATATATATATATATATATATATATATATATATATATATATATATATATATATATATATATATATATATATATATATATATATATGTTGACCAGACCACACACTAGAAGTTGAAGGGACGACGACGCTTCGGTCCGTCCTGGACCATTCTCAAGTCGCTTGACAAGCGACTTGAGAATGGTCCAGGACGGACCGAAACGTCGTCGTCCCTTCAACTTCTAGTGTGTGGTCTGGTCAACATACTTCAGCCACGTTATTGTGACTTCGCCTGCATGTGTATATATATATATATATATATATATATATATATATATATATATATATATATATATATATATATATATATATATGACGGTAAAGTAGTGGAGTATGGATGTTCGGCATCGGCAGTCCTCCAATGGCATGTGTCAAAGCCTGGTCACATATAACAAAAAAAAGAGACTGTCTGCCAGTTTGTGGTAGGGTAAGGAGAAGACACACAAAACACAAAGTATAAACAATGAAATTTTAATTACTCTAGAAAACAAATTTAAACAAAGACAATCCCTTGGGGAGGCATAGTGCAAAAATAACATGTAAAAAAAGTATGACATAAAAATGATTAAGTGAATGGTTACGTTAACAAGAATTCAAAGATTAATATAAGTGGTATAATATAAGTGGTGCTGAGAATATTAGCGCAAGCTAAGAACCTCTACTTGATACACAATATATATCAGTTAGGTGTTCACATCTACGAGCACGAGAATATTCTGAGGAGAATCTGCTGGGCGACCCAGACGTCGACTCGGTCAGGTAGTGTGAGTGGTGCAGGGCAGGAGTGTTGCGGTCTGGACCAGCCAATCGAAATGCAGGCAAGTGGAGACTTGTCATTAGCTCGTTGAAGTACAGGCAACGAGCTGGCTGGTGAGGAGTGTGGGGGGGTGCAGGTGGGGTATGCAGGTGCATGTGGCTGCCTTGACAAACGTTTTGCTACTGCTGAACGTATCTTGAATGTAGCATTAAACGTGACTTAATATAGGGATGAGCAGGCTCAATCTCTCTTGAAAGAGATTATCGTCACAACTCTCCCCCGAAGCCTGCAGTTCCAGAAGAAGTCACGTTTTCAGGTGGTAGAGTGGTAGGTGGAGCTGCCTCTACCTCATGAACTCTGGAGAGGGCGTCGGCTATGATGTTGTCAGACCCCTTGATGTAGCAGATCTTCAGGTTGAAATCTTGTAGATATAAAGCCTATCGTAGTAGACGCTGATTATTTAATTTGGCTTGATGTAAGAAGCGTAGAGGATTGTGGTCCGAGTAGATGGTGGTAGACCGAGCACCTTGCAGGTATGGTGCAAAGTGCTGCAAATTCAGGACGATGGAGAGTAGTTCCTTCTCTATAGTGCTGTAATTTCTCTGGTGAGGCTTCAACTTGTAGCTGTAGTAGCTTACAGGTAGAACCTCCTCGGCTCGTTGTTGCATCAGGACACCCCCGATGCCGGTACCACTGGCGTCGACATGGAGGATGAATGGCTTCGTTATATCTGGCGAGGCGAGAATGGGATTAGAACAGAGCAGTAATTTGAGTTGTTCAAAAGCAACGGTTTGCTGAATGGTCCAATTATACCGTTGCTTGGGACTGGTCAAAGTGATTAATGGTGTCGCTACCGTACTAAAGTTCCTCACAAACCTACGGTAATAAGAGGCAAGACCCAGGAAGCGCAGGAGCTGCTTCCTGGTAGTAGGCTGTGGATATTGTTTGATGGCTTGAGTGTGGATATTTAACGGAGCAAGGCTGCCACTCCCTATTACATGACCCAGATAACGCAGTTTACCTTTGGCAAAGGTGGACTTGTCCAGGTTGATGGTGAGGCCGGCTGTCAGGAGCTTGGCGAACAATCGTTGCAGCTGGAGCAGATGTTCGTTCCAGGTGTGTGATGCTACAACGATATCATCCAAATAGGCGTAGGTGTTATCCAAGCCCTGGATGACGCGGTTGACAGCTCTCTGAAAGGTGGCCGGGGCATTGCATAGTCCAAAGGGAAGGCGTTCATATCTGAAAAGTCCGAAGGGAGTGATAAAGGCAGATATTTCTTTGGCTCGCTCTGTTAGGCACACCTGGTAGTACCCCTTGAGCAAGTCCACTTGGGACAGGTAGCAGGCATTACCAATGGCGTCAAGGATGTCATCTATTCTAGGTAATGGGTACGCATCCTTGATAGTCACACTATTTAATTTTCGGTAGTCAGTGCATAACCGGACCTTACCTTGGGGTTTTGGCACCAAGATACATGGTGAGGCCCAGGGGGACTCACAAGGGGTAGCCAGTCCATGATCCAGGAGGTACTGTACCTCAGCACGCATGACTTCTTTCTTGCTAGGGCTGATTCGGTAAAATGGTTGGCGAATCGGCCGGGTGTCAGGGAGCAGTTGGATGTCGTGCTGAGTCACATTACACTCTTGTGGATCATCTCGGAACAACTCCTGATGTTCTTTGAAGATTTTGATGAGAGGTGCACTATTATCGTCCTGAAAGTAATTATGGATATCAGTTAGGATTTCCGAGTTGGAAAGCGCTGCCTCAGTGTCAGTGCTTTCGGGAGGAGAAGCAGGGAAGGTCTCACTGTGGCAGTATGGACCTGTAAAGGTTGAGTAGTTAAGTAACACAGTGGGAGGAGTACCATGATATAGCTTCAGGAGGTTGACGTGGCACAACTGGGTCTTCCGCCGCCTATCTGGAGTTTCAAGAACGTAGTTGTGGTTGTTTCTGCACTCCTTGACACGGTAGGGTCCTGAAAACCTGTTTTGCAAAGGAGAACCTGGGATAGGAAAGTAGGCAAGTACGAAGTCTCCCGGTTTAAATTTCCTTACTTGGCTGTGCTGGTCGTAATGAGTCTTCATCCTCTCCTGGGCTTTCAATAGGTTGTTTCTGGCAAAAGAATGCACCCTCTCAAGAATGTGTTGTAGGTTTTGAAGAAACTGGGGCACATTCTGATGCTCACTGAAGGTGGCATCACGTAGAGAGTCTTTGAAAGCCTTGAGAGGAGTACGGCACTTACGTCCGTAGAGCATCTCATAAGGAGATACTCCTAGTGACTCATTGGGAAGACTTCTGAAAATACACATGATGAGATCAAGTTGTTTATCCCAATCCTTAGAGGTCTCATTGCAAAACTTTTTTAGGAGTGCTTTAATAGTCTGATGACTACGCTCAAGAGAACCCTGTGAAGCAGGATGATAGGGGCTGGACAGTACCTGTGTGATGTTGAACTCTTCCAGTGTCCGTTTGAAGAGATCACTGGTGAAGGTGGTGCCACAGTCACTCTGAACCTCCCTTGGAAATCCATACTGGGTGAAGATCTTCAGCAAATTTTTCACCACAGTAGCAGCCGTAATGTTCTTTACTGGAACTGCTATGGGGAATCTGGTGGTAGGACACAGGATGGTTAGTATATAGGCGTTGCCAGAACTGGTCCGAGGTAAAGGACCAACACAGTCTATAATAAGTCTGTGGAAAGGTTCCTCAGGCACCTGGATGGGTGTCAGTGGTGCTCTGGGGATAGAGACGTTTGGTTTACCTGCCATCTGACATGTGTAACATTGTTTGACGTGTTGTTTGACATCATTAACCATACCTGGCCAGTAGTAGTCTTGTCGAATCCCGTGGTAGGTTTTGTTAAAACCGTAGTGTGACAGTGCTCCATGGGCCAGGTGTAGAATAGTGGGCCGCAGGCTGGTAGGAATCACTAGTTGTTCGACGTTGGCCCAATCGTCCTCCTCTTTCAGTTTACTGGGTCTGTATCTGCGGTAGAGCAACTCGTTCTCTAGGAAGAACCCAGGAATACTGTCAGGTTGAGTCTCAGCCTGAAAGAATAATGGTGTCAAGGTAAGATCTTCCCTCTGTAACTTACGGAACTCCAAGGCGGTAAGATTTGGGGGTAGTTTCAGAGGGTCTTGAGGGACAGCGGTAGCAGTAGAGTCAGCTGGTTGCGGTCGTGCAGCTTATGCACGGGTGGTCACCAAAACCGGAGGAGAAACTTCATCACTCTCTTGAACCTTTGCTGGAACATACTCAAAGATGGGATTATTCATTACAGAGGTACACACCTGGGGTTTTTCCATGACGATCAGGTTGGTCGGTTGCAGGTCTTCTGCCAAGTCGTTGCCCAGGAGAAGTTGCACTCCAGGCATGGGAAAAGGCTTTTCCCTGACGGCGACTTGGACTTCACCGGTCATGAAGGGACAATCCAGGTGGATTCTGGCGAGAGGATAAGGAATAGTAGCAGTGAGGTCAGTGATGAAGACAGTTTCTCCTGTGTAGCCGACATTGGGCACAGCTGATTTCAAGATTATTGATTGAAGAGCCGCTGTGTCCCTCAAGATCTTCAGTTTGAAACGTCCCTCAGAATCTGAACCGTTGGAAGTGACAGTTCCAGGATACAGATGTTTACGGAAGAGAGAAAGATCATTAACATGAACACCAACATTCATCACAGGCTTACCGGACTTAGGAGGAGTCTGTTTGGGTTTGGTGGATTCAGTATTACCTTTGTATTGAGACTTACCACATTTTTCTATGGTATGTCCATAGAGTCTATAATACTTACAGTACAATTGCGAGCTAGCTTGATCTGGGCTCACTTTCTCGTAACTGTACCAAGACTTCTTACTGGTAGGTGGGTCTGGTGTCAGCCGGTGGATGAGGCTGTAGGTGTCAGCCGACTTCGCACATTTTACGAGGTCGGTCTCTTCTTTATCTGCTAAATATAAACGAACAGGAGGAGGTACACGCCTCAAGAATTCTTCAACTAGCATGAGGTTGACGAGTTCTGCAAAAGTAGAGACATGTGCTGCTTCCAGCCATTCCATAAAATATCTCCATTTGGTGTTGGCAAATTCTAAAAAGGTGGTGGTACTTGCCTTTATGTAATCACGGAATTTTCGTCGGTAGCTTTCGGTGGAGAGAAGGTAGGCGTCCAACACTGCTTGCTTCAGGGTCGGATAGTCATTCTCAGACGCCAAAGTACAGAGTGTGACTGCAGCTCTACCTGTAAGATGTACTCGGAGAAGGGTAGCCCATTGGTCGGCAGGCCAGCTTAGTTGATTAGCAAGGGTCTCAAAGGTGGTAAAGAACACGTCAATCTCCGACTCTACGAACGGTGGCATTAACTTACTTGCATGGGAGATATTGAAACTTGGAGGAAGACTGGCTGTAGATTGCTGGCGTTGAGCTTGGTGTGTAGTTTCCATCGTGAGTTCTTGTCGACGACATGCTAGAGCCGTTTCCACTTGTTTCGTGTCATGCTCGTGCAGCATCTCGAGGAAACGTTGTTTCGTTTCTAGCTGAACTCGCTCACGCTCTTTGAATACGGCCAACTCACGTTCTTTGTGGGCGGCCTCTCTCTCTTGCTCTTCTTTCCTTATGGCAGCTGCTTCTTTCTGTTGCGGTAGGGCTGCTTGCTGTTGCTCCTTCTCGAGCTTTGCGAGCTCGATTTTGAGTTTCATTGCCGTCAGATCATGTTTATCTGAAATAGTGTAATGTTCGTGAGTGTCAGAGTCTATCATCCCTTCATCTAAAAAACAGTCATTGAAAGGAGCGGAGGTTTCCTCACTGCAGTCTACACTAAGGAAACAAACATAGGAATGTGCCTCAATGCCAACAGTGACTGCCCAGACAGGTACAAGAGGAGTGTTGTTAACGCTTATGTCGACCGTGCTCTCAGCCACAGCTCAGGATGGAAGCAAGTCGATGAAGAACTCTCTAGGGTAAGGCAGGTCCTAGTCAACAACGGCTTCTCCAATGGTTTCGATGAAGACACCATAAGAAGGAAGGTGAAACGCCATGCAACCTCTGAAGAGACAACTAACACAACACCTGTACCCCCTATTAGACTATTTTACAATAAATTCTTTTCCACAGCTCATGAAACGGAGGAAAGGGTCCCGAAAGATATTGTTAATAGAAACGTTATCCCTACAGACAAAAATCAGAAGATACAATTGACGATTTACTATAAAACCAAAAAAACGGCCAACCTATTCATGAGAAACTCTCCAGACACAAAGCAGAACGCTTTAAAAGAGACCAATGTCGTCTATGCCTTCAAATGCCCTCTTGGGGACTGTAAGCTGCAAAGAACTCAGTATATAGGCAAGACAACATTTCTTTCTAGGCGATTAACAATGCATAAGCAACAGGGCTCCATTAAGGAACATATAATCTCTTCCTGCAACTAGACCATCACCAGAGAAGTCTTAACAAAAAACACGGAAATCATGGATAGATACAGCGATAGCATTCGGCTTGATATCTGCGAGGCACTACACATTAAGAAATCAACACCAGGAATCAACAGCCAATTAATGCACAACTATATTCGACCCACTTCAAGACTCCGCACCAATATACAAGCATCAAGAAATATGGGCCAATATGCCCTCTGCAGTTACTTCCATTCTTCCCTTTAATTTACCCAATTAATACCCATTGTTTCGTGTTCTGTCTTGTGTTGTAAGTTTTGTTCACCTCATCCATATCTGTTGTAACATATCACAACTGTTATATGCATTTGTGTTCCTCACGTGTTGCCCCAAAAAATGAGGTGATTTGTTAAAATGCTATGCCCAAGATTACCATCCGAGTGCCGGCGGGGAAGTGGTTCATATAGCCTCGGCTATCACTTCCTTTTGTCCGGTCGTGATGGTCAAGTGGTTTAAGGTGTCCCTGTACATACCAGTTGCGTTGCTCCTTGGAGTATGTGTTCGAGTCACTTCTGGGGTGTGAGTTTTCAGTTGTATCTAGTCCTGGGGATCATTCAGGCTTGTTTTCATTTGTGTTCCTCACGTGTTGCCCCCAAAAATGAGGTGATTTGATAAAATGCTAAGCCCAAGATTACCATCTGAGTGCCGGCGGGGAAGTGGTTCATATAGCCTCAGCTATCACTTCCTTTTGTCCGGTCGTGATGGTCAAGTGGTTTAAGCTAGGCGTCCCTGTACATACCAGTTGCGTTGCTCCTGGGAGTATGGGTTCGAGTCACTTTTGGGGTGTGAGTTTTCAGTTGTATCTAGTCCTGGGGACCATTCAGGCTTGTTTGCATTTGTGTTCCTCACGTGTTGCCCCAAAAAATGAGGTGATTTGTTAAAATGCTATGCCCAAGATTACCATCCGAGTGCCGGCGGGGAAGTGGTTCATATAGCCTCGGCTATCACTTCCTTTTGTCCGGTCGTGATGGTCAAGTGGTTTAAGGCGTCCCTGTACATAGCAGTTGCATTGCTCCTGGGAGTATGTGTTCGAGTCACTTCTGGGGTGTGAGTTTTCAGTTGTATCTAGTCCTGGGGACCATTCAGGCTTGTTTTCATATATATATATATATATATATATATATATATATATATATATATATATATATATATATGTGTGTGTGTGTGTGTGTGTGTATATTTATCTAATTTTATTTGAAAATGTCATTACACAAAAAAAGTTACAATATTGATTACATGCAGGGTACAAGGCTGCTTGTCACAAGTTGAATAGCTCCTCAAGCTCCTCAGATGGCGGGCAGGAACCATGGATGCAGTGAGCATTTCCTCTCTGGATTGCCACACTAATGCGCTGAAAAAGAAAACTGGCAGCCCTAGGGTCTCTAGTTGTTTCGATTAGCTTAGACCCCAACTCCTTCAAAAAGCTAGCAGCACTTTTACCCCAGGCACCAAGTGTCTCTGAGGCAATGGGGACAAAATTGTAGTGGTGCTCAAGGTCTCTGTATTTACGTGACTTGGCCGCTTCCCGGTGATTTGCAGCCCCTCCTGCTTGAGTAGCACTGAAGTCAACATAGGTATTGGCTAGAGTTGAATATATATATATATATATATATATATATATATATATATATATATATATATATATATATATATATATATATATATATATATATATATATTCGTTTTAATATTTAAATAGTTTCATATAATTAAACGGTTTCAAGCGCAACAAGTCACAATATAGAAGAAATCTCCTGAGAACAGGAAATGTTTTTTCACCCCTCATGGCTATTTACACATGGAACTGCTTACCCGCCTAAGCCGTAAATGCCAAAACTTTGCTAACTTTGAAAGTACAGCTGGAAAAATCATCAAGGTAAATGGAAGGACCTTCTACAAGCCGCTAGCTCGCCGTCTTTGTCAGGGCCACTAGTGTTGATGGCTCTCAAGTAAAGTCAGGTAATATAATTCTGTACAATATCACTGGTATGAATTACTGCTAAGCTAAATTGCCCACACTCTCTGCACACTCTTGCACTGGCTCCTAGCATCTTCCAATAATGAGCACCACACTAAATACATAGTACAGTGCATACCATACTTAACTAAATAATAAGAGTATCCCCAGCAAAATAAGAGCATGAATTATGAGACTAATGACACTTAACTCAATTTTTTTATTTAGACTCCTGTCCCAAAATCCCTCCATGACGAGAGGAGAGTAATAGTACTGCCGGAATCTTTCTTTACATTACTGGTTGCTGGTCTGAACTTGTATAATATCCTAATTATGGCCAATTGTTGCTATGGGGAATACATTATTGTGAGTTCAGTATGATAAAAAATATGAATTCATTGAGAAAATATTATTGTACTTCTAATCAACACTACAAATGGCATAATCAATAATGATCTAATTCAGCCAAGGGCCACTGTGAGTAATTTGGGGTGAGAGGTAATTAAGGGCTGAAAATTCCCAGGCATAGATATGGATAAATTATTTAATAATAAACTTTCTCAACCACGTGTACCGTCTTGTACATAAATCTATATAAATAAAAGTGGAAATGTTCGTTTGTTCAAAATCGTTAATCTCCTAACGTTCTTCACCGATTGCTTTGACATTTTCACACAACGTTCCAGTCGCATCTTAGCAGGTTTTTATATACATACAATATAGATGTCACGTCTGTGACGGTAAAATAACGTGCTTTCTCATGTGTTTTTCATGTGAGGGAAATCTTCGAAACCTCTTTACCGATTGCTTTGAAGTTTTGTCACACCGTTGCATTCGAATAAGCGCGTCTTTTTATATATCTACTATATACATGCCTCACCTGTGACAAGAAAAAAACATGCTTTTTTGAAAAACAGTGCCATCTGTTGGCCGTAAGAGCAACACACGCTGTAATCTCCGAAAGTTCCTCACCGATTGCTTTGAAATTTTGACACAGCGTTGCATTCAAATAGGCGCATCTTTTTATATACCTATAATATAGATGCCACACCTCTGACAGGTAAAAACATGCATTTTAGAAAAACAGTGACATCTGTTGCACATAATGGCAACTTGCATGCTATACTAAATGTGTCACGAATTCCATTTCAATGTTTCTGATTGCATTGATAAATTTTATTTTCATAGATTTTGATTTGTTTTATTTTTTAGTGAGTTATTTTGTGTAACATTGTGTTGGAATTGAGCTGTGTTGTTTACCATACCGTTCATTTCGTAAGTATAAGTATAAATGCCACACCTGTGACAGGTAAAACTATGTTTTTTTCTTGAAAAACAACGCCATCTGTTGCATGTAAGAGGAACATAGGTGCTATACTAGATATGTTACAATTCCATTTGAATGTTTCTGATTGCATTGATAAACTGAATTTTCATAGATTTTGATTTATTTCCATTTTGATTTAATTACATTGTGGGAATTGAGCTGTGTTGTTTACCAGACCGCTCATTTCATGAGTATAGTTTATTTTTACATTTTTTCATATTTTCATTTCGTTTTTAACTGCTTTTCTTATATTTCAGTGATGGGAACATCAGATCACTTGATGTTCCCAATTTTCTGATGGGAACATCAGACTATTTGGGAAGGCATCGGACGAGGGAGCGGGGAATGGTGGGGATGACAAGGGGACGGAAGTAAGAGATGGTGGGGAGGACGAGGGGACAAGGGAGGGGGGGGGGTAATGGTGGAGAAGGACGAGGGGACTGGTGAGTTTGGGATGGTAGGGACGAGGGGGATGGGGGAATGAAGAATGGTGGGGAGGACAAAGGGACAGGGGAGTGGGGCATATTGGGAAGGAAGAGGGGATGGTAGAGTGGGGAGGATGCGGGGATGGTGGAGTGGGGAATGGTTGGTAGGCCGAGGAGACGGGTGAGGCGGGAATGGTGGGGGAGGACTGGGGGACAGGAAAGGTTGCTGTGGCTCAGTAACGCACATGCGTTGCTGAGCCACAGCAATGCGTGGCCGGGTACTGCTAGTAAATAAATAAAAACAAAAATATATAACACGTGAATCTTCACATATATAAGATTCACACATTCTGGAGAATCTGAATGTCATTCAGGTTTATCATCTGAATGCACCAAGCTGTGCCTCTTCATATTTCGAAGATGACTGAACCTAGAGACTTGTAACGTCGATCACCCGTAACCATATTTTGGCTTTCACTTAATATATATATTCCTTGAAATGTAATCACATTACTATCAATATATCTGCCTTTCTTCTGACATATGAAAAAGTAAAAAACAAGAATAGGAGACTTCTGGCAAGGAAAATATGTTTTCTTTTTTTTACAAACATGTCAATTTCTACTTTGTAAAACACAACATACTAAGTCCCCTGCCAGCTTGGCTTCAGTTCCCAAAAGAGAGTACCAGTGATGTCATTATTAATCTGCTTGTTATAATCTACATTGCCCTTGACAAAAAATGAGTTCCCAATTGTCCTCTTCATTAACATGAGAAAGGCCTTTGGTACTGTAAACCATTACATACTATTAACCATAACATAAAATCTTACTTAAACTTCACTGCAATGGTATCCAAGGCCTTGCTTTGGACTATATTCGTTCCTATCTCAGTGATGGACACAAATATGTAGTCATCAAAACCATTACCACCCCACTTTACCACTGACAGTAGGAGTTCCACAGGGCAGCATCTTGGGACGTCTCCTATTTCCTATATACATCAATGATTAGCCAAATGTTTCTAACATTTTTAAACCTATACTATTTGCAGACGACACTATCTTTGTCTATTCTGACCCAAACCCCCCACAACTTCAGATAGACAATGTTAACATTACCAATAAAAATGAGGGGAAGTTCCTTGGCCTATAAATTGACAAGGGATTGAACTTCAGCACCAACATACAACAAAAAGCCCAAAAAGTCTCAAAAACGGTCGGTATACTTTCTGAAATCAGATATTATGTTCCCCCACTCTGCTCTCAACTCATTATAATGCGCACTACTTTATTCTTATCTAACAAACGGTATCTGTGCATGGGGTTAAAAAACTGCAAATTATCTAAAGCCTATCATCACTGAACAAAAATCTGCTATCAGAACTACATCAAACTCTGTCATCAGACAACACACAGCCACTCTATTCAAGTCCCTTATCTTGTCACTCCACACATTCTCATGTGTGGAGTGTATCTTGTACTACCCACTGTATCTTGTACTACCCACTGTATCTTGCACTACCCACTTCCCCAATATTAGTACTTGAGACATATATCCTTACCAGTGTAATTACCGCTGTTAACTTTTGTTGTAGTTATTTGTTGATATAAAAATCTTGCTACAATGTACCCTTTCATCTTATCTGATATTTTATATTAAGGCTATGCAGTTTAGTGGCTTTGCATGAATGTGAAAATACCCATCTTATGTAATCTCACTAGGCCATTGTACCTTCTTGCAAATATATTATTATTATTATTATTATTGTTATATAGACCAGTATAATTAATTAGCATATATGCATATAAATTGTATAAATCTCTGGTGTGCTCCCATTTGGATTACTGAATGCAAGGGAGGAAACCTCATCTTCAGAATAACAACATTGCTCTGGAAAAAATGCAACACCGGGCAACACAAAAATCATTCCAGAGTTAAGTGAACTTATGTACGAGGAACGGTTGAGGGCCACAGGGCTAACAACACTGCAAACCAGGTATGACAGGGTGGATCTCATTGAAACTTTTAAAATATTAAACAATTTGGAGGATGTTGATCAGGGAACATTTATTCAAATGGTCAGATGTAACACAAACAAGGAGTAACGGTTTCAAGCTCAACAATCCACGATATAGGACTGAAAACAGGAGACCCTTTTTCGCCCAAAGGGTTATAAACCCATGGAACCGCCTACCCGCGGAAGCAATAAATGCCAAAACTCAGTTAACATTTAAAGTACAGATTTATTTATTTATTTATTTATTTATTTATTTATTTATTTATTTATTTATTTATTTATTTATTTATATATATACAAGAAGGAACATTGGGTTTGTGAGAATACATTTAATAGTACAGTATTAACAATCTTGTAAAGCCACTAGTACGCACAGCGTTTCGCGCAGGTCCTTAATCTAACAGATAATTTTAAGTAGGTAATTTCTATCAGAATTAATAAATGATAACAAATACATTGCAAGAGAAAAATGAGATGAGAGAGCTTAGGAAATATATTAAAGCACATTGGTATATTAAAGCTCTGACTGATTACATTAACAGCTTGATTGGTAATTTAAACAAGATTAATAGACACCATACAGCAGATTGACAGCACATATAAAATGACAGCAATGATCACAATGGTAAAGATGTTCAAATTGGGTACATAAAGGTTAGGAGATTGGGTAGCAATATATACAGTGCAATTTTAAGTCAAAAGGTAAAAAACTATGAAGATGAAATTAGGTACTTTTTAGTATTGTTTTTGAATGATGTAAAAGTTGGACAGCTTTTCAATTCAGTAGGGAGTGAGTTCCATAAACTGGGTCCCTTTATTTGCATAGAGTGTTTACACAGATTAAGTTTAACTCTAGGGATATCAAAGAGATATTTATTTCTGGTGTGGTGATAATGGGTCCTATTACATCTGTCCAAGAAGAGTTTCAGAGCAGGATTTGCATTTAAGAACAGGGTTTTGTAAATGTAGTTGACACAAAAGAATTTGTGGAGTGAGATTATGTTTAGCATGTTTAGGGAGTTAAACAAGGGGGGCTGAGTGTTGTCTGAAAGTAGAATTTGATATTATTCTGATAGCAGATTTTTGCTGGGTGATGATGGACTTGAGGTGGTTTGCAGTGGTTGAACCCCATGCACAGATACCAATAGTTAGATAGGGATAGATTAGTGCATAATATAGAGAGATGAGAGCAGAGTTAGGTACATAATATCTGATTTTGGAGAGTATACCAACTATTTTAGAGACGTTCTTAGTTATGTGTTGTATGTGGGTACTGAAGTTGAGTCTCTTGTCTAGGAATAGGCCAAGAAACTTTCCATCATTTTTATCGCTAATGTTTACATTGTCTATCTGAAGCTGAATTGCATTTGTTGATTTGCTTCCAAATAAGATGTAGTAGGTCTTTTCTATGTTAAGTGTTAGTTTGTTGGTTGACATCCATAAGTGGACTTTTTTTAGTTCATTATTAACAACGTTATTTAGTGTATGTGGGTTGGGGTTGGAGTAGATGAGGGTAGTATCATCAGCAAACAAAATAGGTTTCAGAATGTTAGAGACATTAGGCAGATCATTGATGTATGATGGAAAAGATCATCAAGACAAATGGGGACCCTTCTTCAAATCGTCGGCTTCCTGTTCTCATCGCGACCACTGGCGTTAGTGGCTGTCAGGTAAACTCAGGTATATCTGCAAGCAGACTGAATATCTTCAATCACTATGGACGCTTGTGGAATTTAATATCTAAATGCTCTAAGATGTGCTATATTATGAGTCCACAATATCTAAATCTTGTGTCACACACGCCACACTCAAAACGTCTTTCATCTGTATGGAGCATTCTGATAAGTGCAGTTCGTGTTGAAGATTTCCACCATCAGGATGACTGCACAATTGCCTTAGTCGGGAGACACATCACGGTGAAGCCTTAAAATTGACCGTTTTATATATTGAGTCCAAAATACAGTCTCGAAACTGAGTATATTTTCGTAATTGTTACGATTATTTTGCACATCCCGATTGTACACCATGGCATTTATCATGATGCCATGGTGTACCTCTTTATATATGAATGCTGACTGAATCTCTTTCATCAATCTGGACGCACGCAATACGGTGGACCACTAATGTTGGAGGTTAGGCAAGATATGGACACTGCTTGAAAAAGCAGAGAAATTTCTGGGCGAAGAAAACATATGACTAACAAGTTGTGTCAAGCTGCGCATTTAACAAGCTGGGATACTGAAAATGCGGGCAGCGGAGGTTGTAACCTCTATTCACCTTCAGTCGCTGCCTGCACCACAAGTAACCTCCACCACCTCATCACCCACATGGCCTACGACGTCAAGTACCTCAGAAGTTTCGTCAAATGTCAAATGCAAATTTGTACTTCAGCTGCAAATGTACTTCAGAAGAAATACATTTGCAGCTTCCCATGGATACAGTGCCAGCACATCTGAGGTCCCAGACCTCAGCCTAAACAACATTACCACTGCCTGCCCGTCGAATACCAAGGGCGACGAGAGCGGGACTTTGCATTTGATGCCTGCTACACTAAATTACAGTTTTCTTCTCTCTATTGATGCGATCCGCGTTTTCCCTATTTAGGACCATTCCCACTGTGCTTACGATGCATATACAGCGTCAGTATACATGCCCGGGCGCTTGCAGCGCCGGTGTACATGCTATCCCTTAGTTGCTCTCCCTTTCCCACGCCGTCCCTTGCCTCTGAACCTAGGGCTGTGATCGGACTTGCCAGGACGGGCGGCGTTTGGTTGAGCAGACCACGTGTTGGTCGGGTAGTCCCCAGGCCAGCCGGGAGAAGTCGTGTTCAGACCGACAGCCGCTTGGGCGGACAGGCGGCCATACGTGGTGGGAAGGTTTCGCTTGTCGGCAACAGCCTCGCTTTGTATGAGCAGGCCTTGTGGTTTAGTCGGACGAGCCTTGTATGGCTAACCAGGACGTGCCCACGGGCGAGGTCGCCATGGGCCGAGCAGCCAAGTCTCAGTGGAGCAAAGCTACATGTTCGGTTGAGTTGCCTACATGCGACTGGGTCTGCGCTCACACGTCTGGTTGAGTTCTCCCTCCCACGCCTGGCGTGGGAGGAAGAACTCGTTACTATCAAATGAATATCATTAATATCATTATCAATTGATATCATTATCAAATGAATAAATCTACAAGAGCCGTGACAAGGGTTCGAACCTACGTCCGAGAGGATCACAGACGCGCCTTAATCGATTGAGCTACGACATGGAGAGGAATTGCAACCGGGAAATTAACTTGATCTATCACTGATCCTGCAGTTTCTCCGAGTAGGAGTCGACAAGCCGTGATACTGCCACAGTGACCCCTAAACTATCAACGGGAAGTGCTAATTATAGGGACCAGCTCTCTCACATGGCTAAAACAGGCCTTAACTACATATAATAGCTAAGATTTCACAATTATACTAACATAATTATAACATTGTGTAGTACTAACATTATACTGTAGCCTATTTATACCACCATATGTGGTATAAACTATGTGACATTAACAGTAAATGTATATAGCTAATTTATAACCACCAATTGTGGTATAGGCTATATACATTTAACCACACCCCCACTTGTGTTCAGGTAAACACCCAGAAGGTTAAATATTAAAATACAGTCCACTATTTGAAGTAATAATAAAGATCAATTAAATTAATTTAATATAAATAATTAAACTATCCTATTATAAGAGAATCCAAATCAAATCAAATCATATCAAATGTTTATTCAGGTAAGAGTACTTACATACATGATGAGCTACAAACATAATTTTGGATTTCTGGAAAGAGCTAGTACATACAATGCCTAAAGCCACTAATATGCACAGTGTTTCAGACAGGGTGTGGGAAACAATGCTTAGGCTAATTGAGATCAAAGCATAAATTGAAATGAAAAAGGGAGGGTAAAAAATATAGCAGAAATCAATAGTTATACAAATTGGTCAACAAACAGTATTATTTGAAAATAGCGAGACATGGGTTGACATTTAGGGAGAACGGTAGGTTACATTGAGTTTATTAGGTAGTACTTAGTTTTTCTCTGAAACTGGTTGCGAGATATACAGCCATGGACGTGATTGGGAAAGTCACTCCACATTCTGGGTCCCTTGATTTGTAGAGCATTTCTAGTTTGGTAAAGTCGTACTCTTGGAATATCAAATAGGTATTTGTTTCTGGTGTGGTGCGCATGGGTTCTGTTACAACCTTATAGGAAACGTTTAAGGTCAGGATTGACATTACAGTTCAGGGTTTTAATTATATATAGAGTACACTTGAGAGATGTGCAGTGACTTAATATCTAACACATTAAAACATTTTAGTCAGGGGTACCATGTGTTGTCTGCGGCCAAAGTTTGGTATTATTCTAATAGCAGATTTGTGTTGAGTAATTAGAGGACGTAGATGATTTTGGGTACTAGAACCCCAAGCACAAATACCATAATTGAGATAATGATATATGAGAGAGTAATAGAGCGTTACCAGGGCCGGGCGAGGTACATAATATCTAATCTTGGAAGGAATGCCAACAGTTTTATAAACTTTTCTTACTATATTTTAAAAGTGACCTTGGAACTGTAGCTTCTTATTGATGAGAACACCATAGAATTTACCATCTACTTTGTTACTAATTTGGATATTATTTATTCTTAGATTAATTTGATCTGAGGATTTATCACCAAACAAAATATAGGTTTTGTCAATGTTAAGGGTGAGTTTGTTAGCAGTTAGCAAAGATGGAGTTTATTAGGTTCAGTATTCACTGTATCATTCAGAGTAAGAGGGTTAGGACTGGAGAAAATGAAGGTTGTGTCATTAGCAAATAAAATTAAGTTGAGGTGTTGAGAAGCAATTGGATGGTCATTAATGTAGATGAGAAACAGGAGAGGGCCAAGTATGCTGCCTTGTGGAACACCAATGTTGCTAGGTAGGGTGGGAGAAATGGAATCATTCACAGAAACATACTGGAGCTTGTCATTAAGGTTAAACTGAAGGTATTGGAAAGAGTGACCTCTGACTCCTTAATGATGAAATTTAAGAAGAAGGTTTTGGTGTATGACAGTGTCAAACCCCTTACGTAGGTCAACAAATAACCCAATAGGGAACTCATTTTTTATCAAGAGCTGCATTTATCAAGTTAATCATACTAATCAGTGCATCGTTAGTGCTGATACATTTTGGACGTGTCCAGTTGCTCAGATTTACTTATCAGTTATAGGAGGAAGAAGCTTATTTAATCATAATTTATTGTTATATCCAGTCTTGATAAATACTTTTCTTCGTATTTTAACTCAATGACTTGAAACATTATATTTATTGGGAGAAACATTAAGAAACTCTCCCACTTGGTTGATGCAACACTTTCCCCGTGGTTCCGTGGGAATTATATGGTACACTACTTTTTGATAAATTTAATACTGTTGGTATTATTAGTAAATACATGAATAACAATTTAACTAGGTATGTCAGGGGCTAGTAACTGATGTCGGAATTTCCGACAATACCATCGTAACCGAGGGATGTGGCTTTACCTTTGTTTAGGGCTGAAAATAACTCAAACTCAGTAAATGGCACGTTGCAATCATCTTCCTTGTGGAGCATGAAGTCAACGAGCCTTTCTCGATCTCCGTAACCAGCATTTAATCTGAATTGTGTATCTGGCGGGATTATCGAAGCTAGAGGTGGTTGCCCAAGCATCGACTAACTCGTTTGCTCTGTGTAGAGGGTGAGGGTGTGACATTTAGCCGATCTTATCGCCTTTAATTCTGGTAAATATACTTCTATGCCTGGCTGAGTGGGGGAGGGGGGAAGGGTGGTGTGAGAGTGGAGACAAAAACAAAAGTTAACAAAATTTTCCCAGTTATCTTGCCTGAGCTCTGTTATGCGCTCCCTTGCCTTGGCTAGGGCTTTCTGAACGAGCTCGAGTATTGCTGGCGTACGGGTTCTATATGCATGTCTAACTCATCTGGCAGTGCGTTTTAAAGTACATAGTTTGGGGTCATTGTAATTGGCATGGTGTTTATTACTTTTCAGATCGTTCTGACCATTGGATGGTGCGGAGGGCCCACCTAAAGGGACAACGAACATCTAAATGTTCTCTACTAGATCGCCGTTAAATGTCTGGATTGTGGAGGGATCATAAGTGCTGTACCATTCTGACACGAGCAACAAAATCTTCACGTCAAGCAGGAGGAACACTGATCCGTTTGCGTTTAAAGGTTCCACCGGGCAGGATGGTATTTCCGATACATAGAGTAGTCAAATTAGGATGATGATCTGACAACAAATCTGTAACAATTGATGATGTGCACAAGACGTGAGAGACGTTGAAACCAACACAGAGGTCATGAATGCCTCCACATATATGCGTGGGTTCAAGGTCGTCCACAATCTGCAAATCTTCGTGACTAGTAGCGACATCAGTTGATTCCATTCCCATTACTGAAGCAAGAGCCACCAATGTCCTTGTGTCAAGCATTGTAGTCACCAAGAATGTTTGTGGGCTCTGCTTGAGCACAGGCCGGAAGATCAATATAATTTAACTTTCCTTGTGAAGAATATAGATTAAATACATTGAGGATAGAATTGCCTACATAATTCCTGCCACTCTGTGATGTTGTTGACCCTCAGTTTGCTTTTCTGGAAGAAGTTGATGGGGTAGAGATTGTTTGATATATAGAATGCAAGAGTTACTGAATCTGAGGTTGTAAGAAATAAATTGTGGGAACTCTGCACTCCTGGAGACATTCAATATCGATGTGTTCAGTTGTTACTTTGTGGTGTAAATCAGAGTCTTTTTTTTAATGGATGCAATGTTCCAGTTAAGGATGGATAACTTAGTTATTTGTGCATTTATAGTTAGCATTATATAGATTGACATTATTAGTCCACATAATATATATTATCGATTTCACTACGATATAAGTCTAGGAACATTTCTGAGCATATTACCAATGTCACACATTTGCTTCCAATTGTCCAATACACATTGTCAGTCTTTTTTATCTATAGAGTCGTTTCCTATATAGCTTAGCAGAGCTTTGGCATTTAACTTGTGTAGAAGGGTTCCTCTACACAAGGATTCAATATCACTAGAATTTTTATGTGACTGGCAAGGGAATACATGTTTTGAGGGTTCAGGGATGGAAAGGGGGGGGGGGGGGGGGGGGGGTAGGGAGTGTTGGCAGTCCATGCTTACAAATCCCTTTATGCACGTGAGCAGCTCTTCAATGTCGCTGGTGGATTTTTTGTCATGTTGGCGCTGCTCTTGCAGCCGCTTCGTCTCCTGCTGTAACTGCTGCTGGTATTCCTGCCACAGTTTACAAAGGGCAGCCGCTGCTTGAACAGTTGAGCGACCCAAGCGAGAGTTGATAGGGAGGCTGAGGTTGCGATCCACCTCATCTTGATCCTGTTCCTTATCCCCCACTTCCAGTTGACTGTGGGGTCCAGCTGTGGGTTGTCCCCTCTCCCCACAGTAGGTGACATTGTCCCAGACCCGTGGAGTGACCATTCTACATCAGGGGGCGTGACCACCACTGAAAGAATTGGGGCGTGGCCATTCTACATCAGGGGCAGACCCACCGTTGGCAGAAGATACAGCACCTGGTGCGTGTGGGGGGAGCTGGAGTGATGGGCGGAATCTTTGGTCTGGCACTGGTCCCCTTGTGGATTTCGTAATTAACAGGGGGTGCATTTGGTAGCCAGCTTGAGCGAACCTCACATCTAGACGGCTCTGAACAGCGAGTGGAACTGTTGGCAGCACTTGGCAACTGCTCTTCATGGTGATGTGAAGGAAAAGGCAAGTGTGCTACTGACACCCCTGTGTGGCAGGTTCCCAGCACTTGGCGTGTTGACACCCCCGGTTGGCAGGTTCCTGGCCCCCTTGTGAACTTAGTGGTTGGCAGATGGTGAAATATTTGGCAGCCAGCTGCTATGAACACAACATCCAGATAGCTCTGCCCAGGTAGTAGAACCTGCAGCAGTACCTGGCAACCTTTCTCCCGGGTGGGCGCCATCAGGCGTCAGACAGTAAACTGCTGGTCGTTTGACACAGTCAATGTGCCATGCTGGATTGCCTCGTTGGCCACCAGGGGGTTCAGACGTGCTCGCCTGCCCTGCCAGTTGTTGCCTGGAGTTGCGAGAGGGAGGGTGCTGTTTGGCGTTTCGGCGCCATGGGGGGGGGGGGCCTCCCCCCTGTTGTGCGTGCCCAGTTTGTGGGCCTCGAGTTTTCTGATCAAGCTGGCTATTCTGAGGTGGGGCTCGTGCTGTGTGAAATGCTGCGGGTCCCTGTGGTGGACGTTTATGGCATTGAACTGTTGACTGTCCGCAGGGTGGTTGTTAAGTTTACGACGGAGGAGGTGTACCAGGGTTTTTTGTGTCGTTACCAGGGGAAGACCTTGCCCCTGCCGGAAGGTGCAGGCACTGTGACTGTCTCTGATCGCAGTGGTGCCATCACGTATGTTAGTGTGCATGGGGCGCCCTTGGAAATCCCAGAGAGGCTTCTGCAGCATTATTTCGGCTAGTTTAAAGCTGTTGTCAGTGTGCGGCTGCACCTGCTCTCCTCGGGTACGCTTAAGGGTGCGCGGTCGAACATTTGCACCCTGGGAATGAGGCTCATGGTGGACATTCCGTCCTCAGTGAAGCTCCTGTGTTGTTATGTTAGGGGTGTATTATGCACGCCAGCCTCGTACGTGTTACCGTTGCGGGCTCTTGGGCCATTAGGCTGCTGGGTGCACTGCGCCTGATATCGTGCCCGTAAACCTCTCCCGTGAGGCGGCCTTCCCGCCGCTCCCTGTGGAGAAGGCTTCGGTGGCTGTAGATGTGGATGACTCTTTAGCTGCTGAAGTGCCCCCTGTGTCACCGGTTGCGCCTCCTGTTGTTGTCGCCTCTCCTCCGGAGGTTGAGTCGTCGTTGGGTGCTCGTCCTGCCCAGATTGATATCCCTGCTGCTCCTGTGGTTCTTCTGGCTGCCCTCTGCACGACTCCCTCATCTTCATGTTCATCAGCTGTTGTGCTTGTCCCTGCGCCCTTGCCATGTGTCCAGGCTGTGCTGGGTGTTGGGGTGGCTGTAGGGCCTCCCACTGTGCTCGACCTGGTTTCCTGTGTGGTTGAGGATGCTGCCATCCTGCGGAGTGCGACGGTTGGCCCGAATTGTGTTCCCCGGGTCTCTGGGTCGACATCTGGCTCTGATAATGTGCAGCCAGTGCCGAAGTGTTCCCGGCGTTCTTCTTCTGCCTGGGCTGATGTGGGTGAGATGACTGGGATCTTCCGGTGAAGGTGGAGTGGTTCCGGTTGCGTCGCATTCTTCGGTGGTGGCAGAGGTCCATGTAGCTCCGGCTGCCGGTGACAGTGTCTCGGTCTTTCCTTCGGGTGTGATGCCTGTGGATCTTGCTTCAGGTGCGTGCTCGTGTCGGATGGTTTTGGTTCTGCATGGGGGCTGGTTCCCCCTGATGAGGTTCGTGGTGAGTGTGGTGATCTGGTGGTAGTTATTAAGCAACTGACATGTGGAGAACTAGTGTTACAATTGATAAGTTTGTCCTACACACCGCCCCCCATCCAGTGAGCAGGCAAAATGAAAAATGGTTATTTATGGTTGATTACTGTTGAAGTTCACTGTGAGTTATGGCATATTATGTCTCCATGTACCTTAATGTATCTTGCTGCCCAGCAAGTCTGCCCTCTTACTGGGCAGCAGTTAGGCTATGTAGTGTTGGGCAGAAACGGAATTAACCCGAATTTTCTGCAGAATTTTTCTTTATAAAAATATATTTGGGGAAAGCAAAAAGAAAGGGTTCCTTGACTCTTGGAAAATCAGCAATCGTGTTTTGAGTTAACCGAGCTCACAGTGTGTCAGATTACAAGTATATGATTCTTTCATAATTCTTGTATATTGTGCAGTGATATACAAGAAACTTATACCAGTGTTTAAGCGTCACCCTGACCCCTCTCAGCAGTGCCAAGTCATGCCCTCTACCTGCCTGCCTCACCGAACCAAAGTACCTCCTGTCACTGCACCTCCTCACCCCCCCCCCCTCGAGCGCCCGGGCGTCTCCCAGCTACCCATTCACTGCCCACACAGGGTTTGGTACAGAGATGTGTAACCCTCCAGGCACCTAGACATGGCACAGGTCACAGCAGGCATTCAGGTTCCTCCGAAAAGGGAGAGAGAGACACAAGTGCTCATAGGAGTGGTGAGTGCAATGAACAGCTAACCCTCCCCTCTAAGCCACAACCATGGTGGTGACTGGGAAAGGAAGTGGGGTGGAGGGGATTGCCCACCCTCTTACGCCACGCCCACCAATGTTTCAGCTTGCCCGGTGTATGAAGGGGACTGCTACAAATAACCAGGAACCCCTCTCAGTCAAGAACACGGTTCCAGAAACAATGCTGCCAGATGAACGTGTCGGGTGTGGGAAATTTTTACTCACTATATCTATATCAATATCATATCAAAATCATATCAGAATCACTATAGATTCATCTACAACTGGATCACATGTGACAGTGCCACATGATCACGTACACCATAGGGCCCTATAGGTGCCTACGTGACTTTGTTCATGATTTCTTAAGGATCCAGATGTTTCTAGAAGGATTTCTTATTTAAAAAACTATTGAAACAATTGAATCGATTTCCGGTAGGGATTAAATCAAATCCTTAATAAGAATCAATAGTGCTAGCAAGTACTACTTATTATCTTTAACTCCTATATCTAATTATATTATAATCACATGTTATCTCAATCATATGTCTAGACAGTAAAAATAATCA
Source organism: Procambarus virginalis (assembly GCA_020271785.1). NCBI lineage: Eukaryota > Metazoa > Arthropoda > Malacostraca > Decapoda > Cambaridae > Procambarus > Procambarus virginalis. The sequence continues at coordinate 4,009 of WNGS01161004.1, read as the reverse complement.
ATCAATTGAAGGCTACCTTGCTCAGGGAGTATGGGCGGGAGATGGCTGGGAGAGAAGCGCCCACCACACCCCGACCAGAACGCATGTGTTTACAAGCAGTGAACATGTGTTACGGTGCTTAGCGAACATTTATCGACTTAGGACATCTTATCGAATTATCATTATCACCAGTGATTACTCTCTAGAACTGAGGGGAGTACCTGGACAATATATCTACAAGGAAAGATTCCTAGAACTTTCTATATAAGTGTAGTGTGGAGCACACAAAGTGACACTGTCTCCACCTCCACCATCATCACCTATCATCCATCTGCAAACACAAGTAAGAACAATCACATAGCAATGCTATCAGAACTATCTACAGCAAAGCTGTGATATAAAATATCGTGCCTAAACTCGACAAGAGAGTTATCCAGTCTGGCACACTTGTTAGACAGGCACCTGGCATTCAGAGTATTGAATTCATTATTGAATGTTGTTAAGTGCATTAATTAGCCAATTGTATGCTTGTATAACTTTAATATATCCAATAAGTCTGTCTGTCGGTTATAGAGTGAGGCAACATCTCATATTTCAGTAAGTTTATTAATATTGTAGTGCAGCAGTTGAATCGTTTTCGAAGCATAAAGACACTCGCGAGGTAAACAAAACATCATGAATGTCCCTTGTGTGGGAAAAGCTTCAATCGAGTTGACTGAATCTCTTCATATAAATTGAATATATCTATATATATACACACATGAACATATAAATTAAGTTAACAATTGCATACTTAGTTATCTTTAATTTATCATATAAGTTTATCTAATTGAATATAATCTTTAGAGCTTAGTTAATAGTACTTAGACCATATTTAAGGTCCTTTATCATACTACTACAATTTAAATTGTTGTTTATAGTAAATGAATATTGGCTGTTGACAGTTATGGTGCTAGGCTGGTCTATGTATATGTTTAAATCCCTGCTTTAAACAGAACCAGTGTTCAGTCACAGAACTGAGTTTATTAAAATCTTATCCATGTATAAAAAAAATACAAGTTAATGTAGTAAGGGGGCGTTCTAATCCAAATTTGGCCAAAATATACAATAAATGAAAACTCGTTCGATTTCAATCAAACGTTTTTGATAAGTTGTATATGAAAAGGGTTTCATCTGGTCCAAGTCTCAGCGTTGTAGCATAAATAGGAAGGGAGAAAAAAAATATGGAATTGTGTGTCAAAAATTTTCCAAAATGGTCAAAAACGGTTATCAAACAAAAATGTCAATTGAAATCATGTCTATGACTCTCAGCTAACACAAGAGCATATATTAAAAACAAATTGTAATTTGTTTTATTAAAAATAAAATTTAAGTTAAAAAAAAGGCATTTTTTTTTTTTATTTTATCTCTCTTTTGTTTATAGTGCGATTTGCATGAAACTTATACACCTGACTGCACGTATGCCTATCTATAAGGGTGCCAATTTTGGAGGAAATTGGTTGATGTCAACCTCAGCCACAGATGTCAACACCTTAGACTTTAATATTTTTGTATTTATTTTCAAGTAACATAAACGTTCAAACAACTTTTATATTTTTTATTTAATTTACATAAAACTTACAGCTTGTATGTAAAGTCTACATCTCTAAAATCTTATGCAAACGTTTTTTCCTGAGTTCATTTATGGATTTTATAAATAGCAATAAACATGATATATTTGCATAATTTTGGGGGAGAACTTTGACTATTTGTATAAGGAAAACTAAAGACGTTTAGTAAAATCCAATCCTAGAGACCCTTTATTATATGCTAATGTGTCAGAAAAGTGTCATAGAATGGTTATATCTGAAAGGTGTGTTTGATCATTTACACTTGAAAATGTGTAAAATTCGTTGAAAAAATAAAAAAATAATAATCTCCCTTACTATTTAGGCTACAGTACTGAAACTTAGAACAATTGCAGCCCTTTTCATATACAACTAGACAAAAAATAATGGTTGACATTAAAGAACTTTAAGTTTCCATAAAGAACGTCCCCTTATCTAATTGAATATAATCTTTAGAGCTTAGTTAATGGTACTTAGACCATATTTAGGTACTTTATCATATTTCTACAATTTAAATTGTTGTTTATAGTAAATGAATATTGGCTGTTGATAGTTATGGTGCTAGGCTGGACTATGTATATGTTTAAATCCCTGCTTTAAACAGAACCAGTGTTCAGTCACAGAACTGAATTTATTAAAATCTTATCCTTGCAGGAAATAATACAAGTTAATGTGAGATACTTGTCTGCAGGTGGACTGGAACTTCACTCAACTAATTCATTCACCCCCACCTGCCCTTTACAGCCCACAATCTGTCGTTAGGAAAAGAAGAGCTAGGGTTTACTACCCTAGCAAGAGACTTTAGATGAATTAATTTGCAGACAGCAGTTTTTAATTTAGTACAGTATAAGTCCCTAATAGTTTCCTCTGATATCAATCCCAGCAGGTTTTTCCGGCATCAGGTTTGTAACAAAGGACTAATCACTGCACCACAGGGACTGCAGTTTGGCAACAGCTGGGTGTCCATCACCCAAGTAACCTCCGTTGTGCAGACCTGACAACAGTCAGGTTTTGCACCAGAGGTAAAGGGAAACTCAATTGTGCAGACCTGACAACAGTCACAAATGCCAAATGGAGTCACTCTGCATCCATGGAGGGATGGTAGACAGGACGTGTGGAATTATATGTGTGCATCTACATTGGCTGATACTTATACACCTCAAAGTATAGCTGAGGGAGGCTAGGCGGCCACCTTCAGGGAGACCCAGAAAACTAACAAGTACAGGGACCTAGAACATTGTTATAGGTTCATGTCGATAGGCTCTAAGATCTGGAGAACCTGGTGTAAATATGCACTTAAATTTCTAAAAAATGTGGGTGAGATACTCATTAGGCAAACTAGAGACTCAAGAGGGGCCAGTTTCTGATTCCAGCGCCTCAGTGTTGTGTTCCAGAGAGGAAATGCTTGCAGTATCTTGGCCATGCACTCCACACCCAAAGAGCTGGATGAGGTCTTTGAACAGAGATTGTTATATGTGTGTGTGTTTCATGTAAACTGTAACACAATTTAATAAAATTTATAAAAAAAGAATAAGGGTGGAAGGAGAGGAAAAATTTAAGCGTTTGATGAGAATCCACAAGGTCACCAGCTCTAGTTGCCCTTGGGAGGTGGTGATCTTTAGGGGGTTTAAATACCCCGAAATTGCCATCTCTTTTAAGGTTCGGAGTTTGGTGCAGTGGGGTAAAGGTGTACCAATTATGCCAGTTGCTGTAAGGCTTCTGTGCTGGCTAGGATTCGAATCTCCTGGTGGGAAAGTGTTCTAACGTTGTATAACTTCTCTTGCGTGTTTAGGCAAGATGTGCATTAAGCATAGACACAGAGTTTTCCCATATTAAGAGGAATTTGATGAAAGAACGTGAGTGACCCCTCACTAGCTCTAGCTGCCCTTGGTGGGGGTTTAAATACCCCAAAAGTACCATCTCTTTTAAGGGTCTGAGTTTGGAGCAGTGGGTTAAGGGCGTACCAGTTATGACAGTTGCTCTAAGGCTTCTGTGCTGACTAGGGTTCGAATCTCCTGGTGGGAAAATGTTCTAAATTTGTGTGTGTGTATATATATATATATATATATATATATATATATATATATATATATATATATATATATATATATATATATATATATATATATATATATATATTATTAAATATGGCCGAAAAAGTAAGATTAATAATTCTAACACGAATTTTCTCAATATTTCTTATGTTTCTTTTCATTGTCGATGGTAATTGAAAAATCAGTTCTCCAAAATTAATTTTTATTTCTAGTCTGACGCGACACTTGAACCCGTTATAGTAATAACTTATTACATTTTCAAAGACTTTAGTTTACACACACACAACTATAACCTGCAAAACAGATTTCTTACTATGCTATAATTAAAATGGCTTTTCATTTTATATACCTGCATTTTGGTGAGGTGAT